>JBBMOC010000038.1:0-249448 GCA_037975185.1 Centropyge bicolor | reverse complement strand
AGAAGGGACAGCCGGTGTTTTATTTCCCGTCCTTGAAGTTTAAGCCGCGCTGTGTTTGACAATTCCTCTGGTTCTTTTCAAATGCGCTTTTTATCCTCAAATGAAAATCTTGTGTGCTTGTGAGCGTCTATGAAACAATGTCCAAGTGGGTCAGAAAAAAATGAAAATAATGAAAGCGGAGCTGTCCTAAGAGAGATGAAATGAGAAACTCTCAATAGCTGAGGCCTTCAGAACAAGAACAGTTGGATTTTGTTGGATTTTAAAATGCCTGACTTCTAAGTGGTTGTTGAACACATCAAAAAATACTCAATAACACCAAGAAAGGCACATTCAGCACAAAACTGTTGGCTTTCAGATGTTCTTTGTATGCACAAGGGCAACAAATGGCTAAAAAAGGGTCCTCTTCTGTGCGGTATGTCAGCTACACATTTCACATGCTGAATTGATTATGGAGTCAATAACAGCACTTCATGTTATCTTCTAAAGACAAGCCAGAGAATATGTCCTTGAGGACCCACAGCTTTACTAATCATCTGCAAATCAATGTCACATATTTGAGCAGGAACAACATCAAGCCCAACACTCACTCCACGCGACTTCTATACAACTTTTTTTCCTACAAAATCACACCCAAGTCCCCTGAAACGCCACGACTGGCTCGCTCCCCTCAATCCATGTAATCCACAAAAATATTCAAGGTCTTGAAATGTCTGTAAGCACATGTCAGGCCATCTGATCCCAACTATGTCCCCCCATTCTCCATCTCGGCTCAGGGCTACAAATACAGGAAATTGCGTGCATGGGGTGAATCAGTCTATCACAGCTACAAACCTAAATGACACGCTGACTACCTAAAACTGTGAGATATGTCTCAGCACATGTCTGGGCTCTATGGTCAGTTTATAACTTGAAGTGAGACTGTATTAGAGATGGGACAGGGGATTTATGAGTCACAATCTCCTATAGCTGAGCTTCAAACACGGTGTGGAAGTGATTACGGTCCTTAAGCTCCCATGACATGGATATCTCCTGGCTCTGCAGCGCTCTGTCAGAGGATCATACTTTAATCTGTTTGTAAAGACACTAGGTATGACACAGGCACCTCAAGAATGTAACCTGTCTTTAATATCAATTACAGATGGATTCAATGGCCAATCATCGGGGGAGTTCAGAAACTCAGGCAGTACGTATATGAATACAGTCCTTCAAAAGGTAGGTGGCTGGACTTAAGGCAAAAATAATGAAAGCACAATTTTGCTTGTTAGCTGGAGTTAATGGTGTTACTTTGACATCAACCTGTAAAATACAGGAAAAAAAAAACATGAAATGCTCAAATTATTTTCTGTAGGTTAATGGAGTTGGAGACTGTTGTTGACAGATCTTACGCAGTAAAAGGAGGGTGAAAAGAAAAATGAAATGGAACAAGTAAAGGTGAAATGCCTCATCAGACCTTTTATTAGCTCAATAATCATCAAATCAACAACACTGAGCAGTGGGGGATGCAATCATGGGCACATCAGCACCATAAAAAGCCAGCGAGCAGAACTGCCCTACTTTTACAAAATAATTGCCTAACCACCTTCACCCCCAGCCTCCTCAGACAACACTGTGTGGGTTTAATGACACACATCCATACCAGCCTGTGCCAGCTGGCACCACTCAGGCCCTGGCAGGCTCGGTCTTCGACGAGAGAAGAAGTGGACCACTTTAACCTCACAGCTCTCAATAGCCTCCCATAAGCTCCTAACAATTTCAGATGGAACTGGGAAAGGACAGCCCTCTCAAAGTCCAATAGAAACACCAAGCCAGAGAGCAGCATATGAATTCCAAGTTAGACAAATAAATCCATACATGTTTGTGGTCCAGCCGACCAGGAGCGATGGTGCCAACCTTTGGTTTGTGATCATCTAAAGTGGGCGGCATATGAACGATATATCAACATACTCCACAGTACATGAAAAAACATATGGAGTCAATAAAGCAACTGGCCAAAGGAACGTGTATGAAACAGAAATGAAGCTAACACAATTTTAAACCTCTTCTTCATCCAGGTCTAGGAGTTATGTCAAGACAAAGCCTCGTTGAACTACATATTGCAGGGAAACGATACAGCTAAATTAGGAGCTGAGGGTTGCATGGTGGTGGGTGTACAATCGCAGTCTGGCCTCCTAATGAGAGCACTGAGGTAACATTCAATAGAGATGAGGGTGATTACTCGTGAGACGTGTCTACACCTCGTAAGTGGTTTAGATGACATCACTGCTGCCACTTGGCCAGGTATTTTAAGGGACATGAATGGATGAATGCCATGGAAACTCTGAGACATTGAGTCTGTTACGAAAAAAGGGCTTGAATACCACTGATATAACAAATGATAAAATATATCAAGGGATAACTTTCATACAAAACAGCAAATATAATTTAGCAACTGGTTCCACTAACTTGTCAGCAAATCAAATTACACATCCTGAGTCAAAGAGATTGTTGAGGTAGTTAGTGAATGATTCACAGGGGAATTAGTGAAGCTAATCATACTGATATTCAACTCAAACTTTTTTTTTTCCCTTCAGAACCCCAAAGTGCTGAAAGACCTCTGAAACTGAGAGTCCCTCAGGTGGGGTAAAGCCTGTCCCCTCAACTCTCCAACAGACCAAACCACCTCCTGAGAGCAGCTTTAGAGCAGGGGAGCTCAATCTGCTGAGGCCCGGAAAAGGGATTATTCCACTAATTCATCCTGGAACGAAATGGGTATCATTATGATTCAAATCACTATAATAGAATCAAATTAGGCAAGCAGGATATTAATACGTATCCCTGTGACCAAGGATTTAAATATGGTATCTTTTCCCTCTTATCTTGCCTAAATTTTTATGTCTCTCTCTCAAAAAACAGTAATCACATTGTAGTGATTATGTCTGCTAACACAGACATAGTTTGAGTGATTTAAAAGCCAGATTGTTTTAATCAGAAATTCAATTACTCCTGAAAAATACATTTTTATTCCTGTTTTATAACAGCTAATTTGCCCGCAACAACACGAACAATCTATTCCTGGGCAATCAAAGTCTGGCACGTAACGTACATTGTCAACCTGCAGTGCCAGTCCCCCTTGTGTTTTGAATCTGAGCTGTTCTGGCACAAATCCCAGCTGCACCTTTTGAAGTGTATGTGTATGACCAAACTTTTATAGAGGTACCAAAATGTATTTCAATTTTTACACTTAGTGCAGGAATGCAGAATGATTTTCATTTCAGTACATTCTGTATGTGTGATTGTTTGCTTTTGAAGTTTGGTGATATTGATTGAAAAGCTAAGAGAGAGACAGAGACAGAGACAGAGGTGATTGCGATCTTACCCTCCTTCTTCCTGAAATCCCTCCAGTTCATCTTTCTGCTCTGCCAGGGTGGACTCCAGGTCCAGGTAGCTTCCATTATGGGACAGCTGAAGGGCACAGTCATCAGGCTAGATGGGAAGAAGACACAGTTTGGATGTCATTCACACATATGTAACGAGTGTTAAACATTAAGTAACTAGGAGATGCTTATGGTCAGTTAATGCTGGGTGTGAAGACCTCTTGTACCAAATACTGCTCCTTCTTAAATCTTAAAAAACAATACTTCTCATGTTTTCAGATCTGGTCATATATGAAACATAACAACTCTGTTCTTTGTAAGGGTCAGTGGGTAAATGCACAGTTTATTTGAGGTTTATGTCTAGTCTGCAGTGGACCATAGAAAGTTATTTTATCAGCTCCCGTCAGCGCTCTACAATGACAAGCAGGACAAGGCTGGAGACAAGCCATGCAGATTTGGAGCAGTTCAGCAGTCTGATGCCTCTTATCTCTCTGCTCGCCCCTGTCTGATAAACTATCATCACACAAGATGATTTTGCAGAGGAGGCATGATTTGTCTGGTCTTGAATGGCTGTCATCAGCTGACTGTGGTCTAGGAGATGAGGAATGAGAGTGTCTGTTCACTTGTCTGGGTGACCTCCAAATTGGAGATATTAACCTATTTATATTCAGAGCCTGTCAGCTCCACAGGACAGCGGCTCCAACGGTGAAGGAGACGGCAGGAAAACAAATACCATCACAGGAGCACAAACATATGACTTATGTGGAGTGGAACTGCTCTGCCCCAACAGTGAGGGCGTCTAAAACAACAACACTGAACAGTCCACAACATATATATACTGAAATCTGTACATTTGTCTTCTCTTGTCTGTTTGCTTTTTGAGATTTGTTAAGGAGAAAATACAATGATACACTTGCAGCTATCACCATTTACACATGTGAAAAAAGCAGCCAGCACTTTTTTTTTCTCTTAAAAGACGAGACATGTAAACATGCATGTAACATGTAAAACCATGTGTTTTTTAAATTAGGCCGGCTATAGCCAGGTCTGATGCAGTTCAATTTCCTCCCACATATGACAGTAACTTAATTGAACGTGAAGGGAAAAGGCTGGGAAAGACATTATGGGTCTGATGGCTTTGATCTGTTGGGCCACTCTGTATTACTGCACTACAGCACTCAAGGACTATGTCATATTTGAGAAGTGAAACAAAACATGTGGTTGGTTGGGACAACTCTCATTCTTTCTCCAGCTCTCTGACTCTGAGCTGTCTTGTTTGCTTTGCATGCATGGTAAACCAAAAGATTATTGGTAATATAATATTTGTAGAGCTTATATGGCTGAACATCTTCATTTTGAGAGGACGCAAGAGATGAGGCAAAGCACAAGAAGGCTGATGCAGGAAACACACACCAAAAAACTTTAAGCGCTCCGGAAATCCTATTGTTTGTGAGACAGTGACACGTCTTAGTTAGATTGTTGTTGATGTTCTTACGGTAAGGCAGACTGAGAGGTACGCAGTGGGGAGGGGAGACAGGTAGACAGAGAAGAAGACAAACAAACAAAGCTGTACAGAGAGAGGTAGAGAAGGGAAGAAAGTGCTTCTCCAGATTACAGGACAGATTCTGGATGGAAAGGAAATCCAGGAATAAGGGCCAAAGTTAGATCCTCTATTTTAATGCCTATGGACTGACATGGCTTTAAAAATAATGGGTGAGACAGTAATATGAAATGTAGCATGAAAGAGAAGACACACTAAATCATATATGCCGACCAGTGGCTACATAATCTGTGAGATACTGAACCAAGCCAGAGAAAAGTTGTTATTTTGTTTTTACCCACCAGGAGTCTCCCTAATGTCTAAATCACAAAATATGCACTCTCAGTCGAGTGGTTGTCCTCAATGTCCCAAGTGTTCATGGATTCATTTATCAATCAATTCATTTTCCATTGCTTGTTGATGGCCTGTTTTCATTTGGTCATGTCTTTGGTGTTAATAAGTAATAGCTGTGGTCTCTTGTCAATTTAACCATCTGGAACCATTTTCATTTAATTCCATTTGCAGTTGTTTTCCATCACTGCTTATCACAATCCACTCCTTCTTCTTCTGTTTGTTCCAAACAAAATGATTTTGCTGCTTCTACAAGAAGCAGAAAATGCAAATATACCAAAAGCTGTTATGAACTGGGTACAAATGCTGCAAGTTAGGGGGAAAAAAAGATTTATAATTACAGTTTCGCGCATCATTTGAGAATTTTCTTTACTCTTTTTAAATGTTGTAATTCTTTAAATTATACTTTAAGCACTCAGTTCATGGATTGGAAGAGAGGGAAAAAAATGTTTGTTCTCTTTCAGCTTCATGCTCTGTATCACAACTTGAAATAGACAAAACATTGGGCTGAATTTGCAGCAGTAACCAGTAATTAGCTAACTGTGGGACTGAGAAATGCATTTCCCCACACAAGGTTTTGACTCGCAGACCAAAAGTGAAAAAGCAGAAAAGTCAAAGTGAACTATGCAAGTCTGCCATCAATCAGACCCCCTTTGCTCATCCTTCTATTTATCCACGTATTCACATCCATCCCATAACCAGTCTCACTTCAGTTGCTCATTATATAATCAACCTGGATTGCTGTTTACAGTTCTTGCCATGTATAACTGTGCCAGGCTGCCGCACATAAATGGCCCTTAATCCAGGAACAGTGCTACCAGATTATCAGTAGCATTGGCTTCCTTAGCTGTCCCCCGCCCAGGACTTGAACCCACGGTGGCCCTGCGATGGCCAAGTCCAGAGAAGTTACCACAAGTGCTCTGCTCACACACTGAGGTCTGGCCTCTCCCTTCAACCACCATACTGTGGTCCACTGACCAGGGAGGCAGTTAAAGCAGAAAGGACTAAAAATAAACACCATGCAATTTCCAATTAAAAAGTGCTATCTCATTCCAAATTTCTTTGTATTCCACAGGGGAAAGACATCTGGAATGAGATAGCATGTGCAAGCTGCACATTTGAAACTCGATCACCAAATAACAACAACACTGTCTTTTATATAGTTCTGTGCAACTGCTAAGCCTGTGTTAGCCAGTCTCACACATTTTTGTCTGTAAACTGCACTGTAGTGTAAGTCAAACAAGAGGAACTGCAGTAAGCCACTTTAAAAGCTTACAGTTTGTTTGATAAAGGTGAGGATGGCATTTGTGGTCTCTCTCCAAAGGCGAGTGATTTAAAACACATTAAAACACACTTGATGCATGAAAGAGAAACCACATCAGTAATCTCGAATGTCCGTCAAGCATGCGGACGATGAATCTGTCTGTGGATGCTGCAGTCCTCTGAAAGGAGCCCTCTGCTGAGACAACCTTTCAAAATGTAGAGACCGGCAAAACCTCAACTCTGCATAACAATGTGTAAAAGAATTCAAAGGAGCTTTGACAGGCATGAAGGGGGAACCTGTATTTTACAGCATTTAACATAACTTCTCATTATAGGACTCTGTAATTTCTTAGGAAAAAAAATGCAGAAAAACAACCGGCCCAAAAATTGAAATTGGTAAGTGAGAGTCCATTCTCCAAGACTTAGCCACATTTCCCCTCCCTTGAATTCTGCTTTGCAATCTGATGCCAGGCCTCAAGGCCACCAGGCCACAAACTACAAAACATTGACAGAGAAGAAAGCATGTGAAGGACTGCTGATCCATTGATTTGTGCTGACATTACCAGCAGATCTGCAATAACTCCACAGCATGCACACTTTGTCTTCTGACAAGGACAATGGATCAACCGTGACAAACAAAAGGATGAGTCAGGTAATGAGCAGCCATACTTTCAATCCACAGATGTAACTGGAAAGTCAGTTTGTAGATGAGATGCTACAGATGAATATTGTTGACTTAAAAACAAATGCTGTATTACAAAGAATACTCAGTGCTACTGCAATAACACAATACATTACACACTGTTTCTGATGCATGGTGGCGAGGTACTTTCCCACTTCAAAGTGTGTCTGCTGTCTTGACGAAGCTGT
Source organism: Centropyge bicolor (assembly GCA_037975185.1). Taxonomy (NCBI): domain Eukaryota; kingdom Metazoa; phylum Chordata; class Actinopteri; family Pomacanthidae; genus Centropyge; species Centropyge bicolor. The sequence goes on along the minus strand of JBBMOC010000038.1, from coordinate 242,071 downwards.
TGTTGCTACACAACATGTATTTATGGTTTCAATCCTCGTTGCTATAAAATACAAATCCTGATCAAGATGGCTTTTGATGTTTACACAAAACAGCTCCTCCTAATTGAGGTTTGACTCTGTACAGCATCCAGAGCCAAGGTGCCATACGACCTGATCCGACACACACGTATAAACAACCACCAACACATACACGCATGCACAGATTTCCCCTCTTGAGACTGCAGACTGAAACTGACAGGAACAGCCCAGAGACAGCATATGCTAGCTGTTTTGACTCCCTCGGCACCATGTGTTAGCAGCCTTCTATTTATACCAGGCTGACCTGCGCCATAGAGACAGAGCTCAAAGACAACAGGTTTGCTGTCAGAGGTATTTGCAGGGTCACGCCAAAGTCACTTCTTCAAACGTTTGAGGGTGTGACTCCGAGAAGCCGTTGTTGCTCTAATGCGGTGACGCTGTCTTGTCATCCACCTGATTGTTATTTTTTTTTTTTTTTTTTTATGAAAAGCACAAGGGCTGCTCCATCAAGTCACTGCAAACCACCAATGTGACCAAATCTCCCAAACCACACAGTGCAGAGCAAACCACTGGTACTCCCCTTCTCTGTCTAGTTTGCGGTCCAGCCGGCCTACTGCTAAACTGGGACCAGTCGACTGTGCAAAGAACATCAGCTCTTTGTTTGTGTTTTTAATTCTGCCCGCTTCCCTCTCCTCTCTCAAACAGCAGAAAGTGTTCCCATCCCATCCTGCTGGTCAGACTGAGTGGGCTGCAGAATGAGAGCCAGGCTTGTGGTGATCCACAGCATCCTGAGGCTTCCGTGACTTATCTTACCAGCTCTACTCGAACATGATGGAGTACCATTGATCTGACAGAATGAAGAAAGACCCTAATTAACGTTCTATTTAGGCAACTTTCCAACCAGACTGAGATGAATGCTCAATAAAAGACTCAACCTCAGATGCTATGTCTCTTATGCTTTGTTTAAATTTAAAGGTTAGGGGAGGAGGCCTTTTGAAAAAGCATCCGGATGCACACAGTCTAATCGGAAGGCAGAAACAGGCATTTCTCAAGAATATAGGCTTCAGGTTTACATTATTTGTCACTGGCCTTCTTTGGGAAACTTAAACAGGGCAATTACAGAATACCAAAGAGGCACATTCAGTTATTTTGAGCTGCTTAAAACTGGCTGTGCAGTTGTGGATTTTGGGAAGGCCAACTTTTGCAACCAAAACAATGTGCACTGTTTCAACTCCTCAAACAGGAAGAAATGAAGACCAATGTGATGCAGCTGACCAAACACAACAATAGAGAGGTACAGCAGAATGCACTCTGCTTTTGACCGAGGAAATAACAGAATATGACAAAAAAAAAAAAAAGGTTGTCAAATGAAGAAAGAATGTGTCACACTGACATAAACATGAATTCCGAAGTTGGTCTGAGATCAGATGGTCGCAAAGTAAAATCCCCAGATCTAGGACAATCCGGGTGGGGAATTACCCTCTTCCATCCATCAACAACTGACCAACTGGCCATTTGACCCACCTACTCTAAGTGAAGCTAGTAGTGACAATAGCAGAAATGGGTTCCTACATGAACTTCAAGGCAATTCATGATACCACTCATATAGAGTGAACTATTTTTCCATTACAGACTTACTTCATATTAAAGACAAGATTAACACATTTGAAAGTTGACAGAAGGCAATTTTTTTAGACAATCATTATCAATATACTAAGTGAACCACATTTGGTTTGTCCATCACCTTGTTTTTTTCTCTTCTCCTGCACAAAACCTTTTCAGATTTTGAAAGATCTACCCAAGTCTAGATAATGAATAGTAAGAGAAGCAGGTTAAAGTGAGGGGGATTACTGCTGTGGTTGAGGTAAACATTAACAGATGCCTGCTTCCCCTCACCCAAATAATGGATGTCTACTCTACTCCAATAAAGCCATCAAATATTCCACAATGTCACATTATAGGTCCTTCTCTTAAGTCTTATCTCTGACACTGTGCATGTAATGTTGGAACACATGTTGATGCTCCATCAGCATCACAGATCAGATTCAAACCACTAGCACAGTCAATGCTCCATTAGGTTTGTTTGGTGGTAACCCCATCAACATGTTCAATACAAGCTAATCATTAATTAAACATTTTTAGGAGGTGTTAATTTTTCCACTGAGCTCCTTTAAAGAAACATGAACAAAGACATAATCAAAGATGAAGAAGTATACTGCATACCTTCTGTGGGGCTTTAAGCAGCCTGTGGACTCCAGCAATCTGATTGATGAGAGGAATATCTTCCCTGAAAGTGTACAGAGGTGGTCTGGTGGGCTCGGGGAAATTGGTGCTGTTAAATGGATCAGTATCATCTAAGAACTGCACCCTGCATACAAACGTGGCCATGATGCATCCATGCAAAGGCGATTTCAGATCATGAAAATAGCGGATGCGACACCGCAGCCTCTGACAGACAGGAGACAGGCGAAGTGCCGGCTGATCTCCTGCAGTAGCCAAAACCTGCACCCTCACTTATCCTCGGACCTTCTCCATGAGCTCGATGCGGCGCAGAGGACTCAGGGTGCACGACAGTCCCGGCGCAGATCCACGCAGTCAGAGCGGGCCGGCTGTATCCAAGGGCATTGCGGGCGAGGTGCTGAGGCAGACTGCGGACGGGACTGCTACACTTGGTCTGTGAGAGAGCGATGGGACGCGGCTCCCTCCTCAGTCACAAACTCTGCCAGCGGACAGTCCTCAGCCGACGCAGCTCAGATTACAGACGCAATGGCGGCCTCCAGTGGCGAAAGCGAGAAGAGCGCAAAAAGCTCTGCACCGGTGACTCAGCCATCCGAGGCCATGCAGTGATGTTTGAACATGGTGATGTGAAGTCAAAGCATTTATTGTCATATGTGCAGTTGTGCAATGAAATACTTCCTGTCTTCCTCCATACGAACCGTTTTGAGGTAAAAACAAAACAAAACAAAAACTAAAAGAAATTTTTTAAAAAAAGAGAATAAAAACAGAATTAAAAAGATATGAACAAGATATTTATAAGAACATGAATGTGCAATATTAAAAATTGTCACAGTGATTATAATACAATGACAGTATTATACAGTATGGATATGGAGATGATGAATATGAATACATGTATTATATGTAGTTACAGCAGAGCTACAAGGGAAGAGATAGCTGATGACATCCTGACTTACAGATAGATGGTGTACACATTTGCATGATATAAACAATAAGTGGTTAATAACACACCATCATGTAATTGGAAGCAGATTTGAGGACTTCATGGTTTTGTTAATCTGATCTGTCAAAACTAATGCCCCCTGTGGAGCATCCATGAACAGTCAATGAGCGATTAATTTGAATAATTTGAATTCTTTCATCTGTCCTGAGTAAATTAAAACACCAGAAATGGTTGTAATTAAAATTGTTACCCAGGTTTTGTGTCATGTATTTTATGTCTCTTTGTTGAGCCCTTTAAATAAAACTCACTCAGAAGGCTGCTTTTCCAGTTTTTATATGTTTCCCCCATATTTGCTCTCTCTGACATCATGGGAAATATCAAAGTTCTGGATGTACTATTTAACCTTCAAATTATGCCAGTGAGCTAAATAGAAGCCAGAAAAACCCCTAAGCAAATATGTGTAAAATGTTCATATTTCTTATAAGTTGTATACAGCTAAAACTGACAAACTCCCACAAAAGATAGTGGGTTGGTTAATATTTTATTACAGCTATGTCACTGTGCACTGTGTTTTCAATCATTCCTAAACCCTTTATTGAAATACTACCGGAAATATTACCTAATTATCTGTATGGCCATTTCACATTATACATGCTAATTTAGCATTACACCAAAATTTTCATCATCAAAGCACTTACCTAATACCTAATCCTATCCTGCATGCTGTGTGGTGAGAGCATAGGTTTTTGTCCTTAGGGGCAAAATGAGTCATTAAGGTGTTACCATACAATAAATCCTATAAAATAGTTCTTTTTCTCCAATAAACCAGAGAAGGTCTGTTCTCTGACCCTTCGCCATCAGATAAGACACTAATTAACCATCATGTGTGCCTTTGCATGATGCTGCACGCCTCTAGCTGATGCTCTCACAGCCTAGTCAATCGATTACAGGGGTCCTGTACAAAATGAGGGATGTCACGGTGAGAACCACAGTTTACATTCCAGCACTGTACAGCACCACTGTATCACTACAATACTAGTGTTTGACAAATCATGAAGTTAAAACTCTCCAATCCAGGCTTGGAAGACAGGATATTGTCCCACGAGCAGCTGGACAAGCTGGAGGAAGAAGAGGCTGGAGAAAGACCAAAATGGGACAACAAGGCCCAGTACATGCTGACTTGTGTGGGGTTTTGTGTGGGACTTGGAAATGTCTGGCGGTTCCCCTATCTGTGTCAGAGTCACGGAGGAGGCAAGTGATACGTTCCTGGTTTACTGCAGTTATTCCATATTTAAAGATATACAATAACACTGTTTGAGCAGAAGAGAAAGAATGTGGACATAACTGTATCCAATCCAGACCTGGTGGCAGAGTACAGGAGCATTAGGTAGACTCCATGTGTCTATACTTACATTTCAATCACAGATATAATTTAATTAGAAGAAAGTTTGATTTTATACCTAAAGCCATGAGATATGTGACAGCCAATGTACAGTAAAAGGGATTGTCCTGTGTAATTTTGTTAAAACTGAGCGATAAATGCACTTGCACTTTTAATGTGTCTTGAAGTATTGGGCACTGTTAGTTAGTTGATGTGTGTGGGCACTGTTAGTTAGTTGATGTGTGTGAATTAATTGTTTGCAGTGATTTTGTATTTACTTGCTGGTTTGCCTCAATTTTCCCTGAGGGACAAATTAATTATTGAGCATGAGTTCTGGATCACTGGTTATGGCAGTGAGGTCTTGATAGTCGTGGACACTCTTCTCCAAGTTAAATAGCTAATGACTGATCCAGTAATAATACCATATCCTTAAATTGTCTGCATAACAGATAAAGGAAAACACTAAAATCATATTCAGCAGCGTGGACTCAAAATGATGGCTTGTAACTGATGTGTGAAGATAAGACTTTTTATAACCTCTGACTAGAAATCCTTGGAAAGTGCTTACTGTAAAGGCTTGAAAGGATTGTATACCGCATTATAAACGTAACTGCATTCACTCTCTGCATGTGCTCACATGCATCCTAAATGATTAACGTTGAGGTGTGGAATTTATTTGCATTTTCTGTTGAATATAAACTTTTTTTTGTCTCATAAAAAAAACTGCCCAGCTTTTTTTTTTTTTTTTTTAACATTTCAAGAACAGTGTAGGATGTATTCAATAATAGAAAAGTAATGGATGTATTATCACTATGACACCATTAAGTGTTCCTTTGCTTTTCCTCCAGGTGCATTTATGATACCATTTCTGATCCTACTGGTTCTTGAAGGAGTCCCACTTCTGCATCTTGAGTTTGCCATCGGCCAGCGTTTAAGAAAAGGCAGTTTGGGAGTGTGGTCTACAATTCATCCATATTTGACAGGCGTCGGTAAGAAATGTTTGGCATGTTTGCTGGTGGACAAGTGCCGTGCAAAAACTCACTCTTAAAACATTCATTGGCAGGTATTGCATCCATGTGTGTATCTCTGTCAATCAGTCTCTACTACAACACCATCATTGCCTGGATTCTGTGGTACTTCTTCAACTCATTTCAAGAGCCTCTGCCTTGGAGTCAATGTCCCTTGAACGCTAATTTAACAGGTAGTGTTACAACTGTTACTGTATTTAAGCAGAATGGAAAATGAAGTCTTGATTTTGGCCTAGTGACACACGCTGTTGTTAAATTCTGTCAGGCCTTGTATCAGAGTGTGAGAGGAGCTCCACTGTGGATTATTTCTGGTACAGGGAGACTCTGAACACAACTCCAGCAATTGAAGAGGCTGGCGGTCTGCAGTGGTGGGCACTGTTGTGTCATGTCTCTGCGTGGTCTGTGCTCTATATCTGCATCATTCGTGGTATTGAGACCACTGGGAAGGTAAAGCACATTGTTTGTTGCGGTAATAAAGAAGATTTTATTTAGCTAAACAATAATTATGTCAATATTTTCTTTTCTTGAGGCTGTGTATGTGACGTCAACCCTTCCCTATGTGGTGCTGACAATATTCCTGATCAGAGGATTGACCCTGAAGGGCTCTTGGAATGGAGTTAAGTTTCTCTTCACGCCTGATGTAAGTTGTATTTTTAGTAACATATTTTAGGAAAATATGTTTTGTTTGTATTTAAAGATATTTTTAGCAAGGATGAATTATTCTTTAATTTTTCTTTCAGGGTGTTCCACCACTTACTTTATGAGGCCTTTTTCTCAAATGTGTTGCTATTTTAGTCCTCTGCACAGACCTCAGTCTTAACTCCTCTTTAGAGGCACCAGAAAGCTCAAGCAGAGCAATAATCAGTTGATTTATAATTGTCTACATTACTAATACTTCCAGATAACAGAGCTGGCAAAGCCAGCGACATGGCTCGATGCAGGTGCTCAAGTTTTCTATTCCTTCTCTCTGGCTTTTGGTGGTCTCATTTCCTTCTCCAGCTACAACTCAGTGCAGTAAGTTTGGTTATTTTGTTTAACCTGGATCATTTAAAGTTACAGGTAATTGCACTGCTCTGTAAATAAAAGTAAATTTGCATTTTTCCTTTAGTAACAACTGTGAAAAGGATGCAGTGATCATCTCTACCATCAACGGTATCACCTCTGTCTATGCTGCAACTGTCATTTACACCATTATTGGCTTCAGAGCAACACAGAGATTTGACAGCTGTCTTTCTGGGTAGACTGAATATTATGGGTTTTTTTTTTAAATTATACATTTCAGCAGCTCATATATTAACTTAACTGTTATATATTAACTTAATTTTTGTGTTTTAGAAACATAATTGCATTGCTAAATGCCTTCGATATGGCTGAGGGCAGCATCACTGACAGCAACTACAATCAGGTTGTTCAACATCTTAATGAAACATACCCTGGTGTTATTCAGGAGCTGGATCTCAAGACCTGCGACTTAAATACTTTTCTTAGTGAGGTAAAACTTCAGCAAGTTTATGCAAGATGCCAAATGTTTATTTTCAAATGATCCTACCATGCTTTGCTATAATGATGTGCTGTCTTTGGACCCAGGGAGTTGAAGGAACTGGTTTAGCCTTCATTGTATTCACTGAGGCGATTACCAAGATGCCTCTCTCACCACTATGGGCCGTCCTTTTCTTCATAATGCTCTTCTGTCTCGGCCTGTCCTCTATGTTTGGTAACATTGAGGGAGTTATAGTACCACTACAAGACCTCAAAGTTTTCCCTAAGACATGGCCAAAAGAGGCTACCACTGGTAATTTTCTCATCTACTCTTTCATTCTACGTTAATTAGTACTAATAAGTACTTCTGCTGTATTTGATCAATTCTTTGCTCTCTTTCAGGTGTGACATGTATACTCTGCTGTCTGGTTGGTCTCATATTTGTCCAAGGCTCTGGGAACTTTTGGCTTTCACTCTTTGACACCTATGGAGGATCCATCCCTCTGCTAGTTGTTGCATTCTGCGAGATGGTCTCAGTGGTCTACATATATGGGATAGACAGGTGATATTAAAATCCAAATTCAGTTTTGTTTAATATACATTTACCAATATCTATGTCTTGTCTGTTGATATTATTCTTAATAATGTTGACAGATACTAGATAAGCACTTTTTCTACCATCCTTAACCTGGAGATTTCATATGATAACTTGAACATAAGCACTGATTTTGTCAATTAAAAGATGAGGAGAACAAAATTATATCATGGCATTAAAAGTATCCCACACTATTATTTATTTATTAGGGGAATCTTGCTTGCTCTTGTATTATTTTGTTTGCACAATCTTGACAATGCAATATGTGTTTCACTCGTAGGTTCAATGACGACATTAAATTCATGATTGGACACAAACCGAATTTTTTCTGGCAGGCAACTTGGAGATTCATCAGCCCAGTCATTATGTTTGTCATCCTGGTCTTTTATTTAGTCACTAAAGCTTCTGAAAACCTCCTTTACAAAACCTGGGATCCTGAGTCGGTAAATATGAATTTATATTGAGATGATCTCCATAGAATTATGAATAAACATTCCATCATGTACAATCAGAAACTAAAAATATAGCATTTGTCTCTGTCTTTTCAGGAGAAATTCCCTACACTGGAGGAAAAGCCATACCCAGCCTGGGTCTATGTGATTGTCTTTTTATTGGCAGGGATACCCAGTCTTGCTGTACCTTTGATTGCTGTCTGGAAATGCTTTAAGACAAAGAAGAGGGATAAATCACATCTCGATAATACACCTGACCAAATTCAAATGAACAATCAGACCATTAAATCCCTAGTCTAATATTCTGGTATAATTCCCAATTTTCTCTTAGTATTTTTTAACAACATTTAACTGAATTTGTGAGAACATTTGAATGAATTGATAATGACTGACCACACAGTTACATCACTTTCAGAACACCCATCATAAATAGAGATTGCCGTCCCTAGAAGAATGCTGCTAACATGGCTAAACTAAACTATGGCCTCAAACAATACCATGGAAAGGTAACCCCTTTCTGATAGCCTCAAGAAAACCTGAAAAACCATTAACTTCATGAAGGCAATATTCTTTAGGGCTATAGTAATGGGTAGCAATACATTACACAGTCTATGTTTTCATCATATCGTGGCCATCAACTGTTTGCTTTTAGGATCATGGTATGCACCATTAGGCAAAATATATGAACGAAAATAATGTGGCCCTTGCAATGTGCTCTGCATCATTACTCCTGAAGCTCTGTTGGATAGAGATGCGCTGTATCTGGTCCTACATCTGAGACAAAATCCCACACTTTCTACTAGACTTACTTGCAGTGTATGTTTCTAAAATTTATTTGCAGTAAATAGACAGAAATGGCAAAACTAGTGATCTTAGTATGAGCCCATTCATTTCTGTCTCAGGGCCCTGTGGTGGGTTGATCCTTCAGCGGGGTTAAGTCTGATGTAGTCTAACATTTGATTAAACTATTAAGGTTTTGAGACTGGGGGAGGGTGCTGCACCAGACTTGAGCCATGTAATAAAGGTACATCCATCTGTCCAGCTGGGGTCACTATTGTTATGTGTTAATAGCATGGAGTGTGAGGAGTGAATTAAACATTGATTAAATTTGACTCTAGTCTGTGTTTTCCTATTTCCAGTTGAGAAAAATAGGATGTGACTGATAGTATTCTGTATGAATATGATGCAGAAAAGAAATTCAGTGTTATGCATTTTGAATAGTGTTTCTTGTGACGGCGCCAGATAAGAAATTCAATTCACACCATGTTTTCTTCCCAATTGTAAGTTCTGTTTAGTAATTACTACTGACTGAAATAACTCAGACTGTGTGCAAATAACAGTAATGTAAACTGTATCATACAACAAAGAAATGTGTCCTATCACGGTTTTTTCTCCCTGGGTTTCTGATTTATGCTGCGTTTGCATCACAATCAACCGTTATCGCGTCTGTTTCAAACATTGTATCAAGCCTCTTTACACAAAGGGCTTTTTATTAAACAAACATACCACACTGTTCCCACGGCTTTAAGAGCCGGCACCATCACCTCCTGATTTAAACAGGTAGCGGACAAGTCAGACAAAGAAGATTTCTCCTTGCCTCATAAGACATACAGAAACAAATAAGTGATGGACAAAGAAGCTGAAAGGTCTGAGCAGATGGAGGTTGACGAGCCTAAAGAGATCATCGAAAGACCAAAATGGGACAATAAAGTTCAATACTTGCTAAGCTGCATAGGTTTTGCGGTGGGGCTTGGTAATGTATGGAGATTCCCATATTTGTGTCAAGTCTATGGTGGAGGTAAGAGCCTTTTGTTTATGTGCTTTGTTATGTTAACACAAAAAGTTAAGTTGGACAGTCTGCCATTTAGTTTTCCACAACAAGAATGATTTTACAATCAATTATTGAAAAGGCTCTCTCTAAAAATTAGAAACTGTTTGTATTTTTATTAAAAAATGTTTTTTTAAATAATTTGCATCAATTACAACTATCTTCCCAATGTGCTAACAATCAACTGCACACATAAACACACACCAGTTCTACTACAATGTGACAACACTCACACCTTGTTTTCTTACATTCAGTTGTCTCTTTAGCCTTTGATTAACCATCACTATCTAACTGTCTATAATTCCATGTGTTGCAGATAAGACTTTGCTATGATTTGCTATTAAGGCTTCGTGCTGTAATTATATTATTTTTCCAGTATACAAATGACACTTCTGACGCTGATTACGACCGAGATAAACTTGCTATTTATCTTATCTTTACTACTTACACACAGTGAGCTAAACTTAAACATGACACATTCTTTAAAAACTTTGTGACCGTCAACTGACCAGAGGGATTTTCATGTTATTTGGATTTCACCAATGACTGAAATAGAGAAGATACCTCAGTGATAACGAGACCATAGCAATGTTTCTTGTAAAATGTCATTGCTAACACTACTTTCCTCATAACTGTGACTGATCATTTCTGCTTAGATAGTTCACTACCAGACAAATAATACTTTATTAATCCATTTAAAATTGGGACAAAATGTTTTCACTTCTCTATACAGTGGCTTGCAAAATATACAGAAGATTAGTCAAATTACACCATGTCTGTTGTTCAGATCTATTGCTTGGCACGAGTGTGATAAAGCTCTGACTGTTGATAAAAATATGTAAACAGAAACTGAACGACCTTCAACCATAAAGGCAATGCCAATGGCAAGCAAACCAATCACTTACTGAAAAAAGTCATGGTAACTGTTTGTTAGTTATTAAAAATACTGTCCAATGTTATTGCTTCATTTCAGGCGCGTTCCTGATTCCTTATTTCATTGCCTTGGTGCTTGAGGGACTTCCTCTGCTGCATATGGAACTGGCCATCGGACAACGGCTCCGCATGGGCAGTGTTGGCGTGTGGAATTCCATCTCACCATACCTGGGAGGTCTAGGTGAGAGGGTTTGGTACCAGAAAAGCAAGATACCAAAAAACAGGAATGTGCCGTACAGCCTAGAGTTCTGTATGATTACCTTGAGGTCACTGCCATTCATAACATACATACATTGTGTATTCCCAGGTGTGGCTTCCATGTCAGTGTCCTTCCTAATTGGTCTGTTCTACAACATGATCTTGGCATGGATTCTCTGGTACTTCTTCCATTCCTTTCAAAATCCACTTCCCTGGAGGAACTGCCCAATAAACTTGAATCATACTGGTAAATTTCATATCATAAAAATATACACCAACAATAAGTGCTGAATAATAACTGAAGTAAAGGACAGAAAGTCCCATTTATTAATCACGACATAAATAATCTCTTTGATACAGCTTATATAACTGAATGTGAAGTGAGCTCATCTGTGAACTATTTTTGGTATCGTGAAACACTGAACATAACACCAAACATCGAGACCAGCGGGTCCTTACAGTGGTGGCTTGTGCTGTGTCTCGCATCTGCCTGGTCCATCTTGTACATCTGCTTCATTCGTGGAATTGAGACTATTGGAAAGGTAAATAACCCATTTGATGTACTGTAAGACTGTTATATGTATATGTGTTATATGTTACAGCCCGGCTATAAAAAGAAAAGAAAAAAACTCAAAATGTTGCTATCATAAGAATAGCATTGGCTTTCCTTGCACAAATTCACATGAGCTAAATGACGCATGAATATGATATGAATGTAGTAGAAATACAGCTGTGTTCAGCCTAAGCTATGTAAGGCAGAAGGAGAGAAGGTACAAAATATACAAATTATAAATGTAACTCCAACAGTTACAAAGCTGACAAAAAGTTCAGTAAAAACAGGCGCACCAATAATGTTGTTCAATATGTTTTTTCACATATATTTTGCATCCTGGCAGAGGTTGTATTACAGGCAATAAGTTGACGGATGGAAGATTGTTGTTTATTATCCAAACAAGTAGAGCAAATTAAGTGTTCAGGGTTCCAAAAAGACTCTCTAACCAGTGCATGCAAAGGTTTACTAATACTTATAATTCTTTGTTGGTTATGAATATGAATATATTATTTCAACCTCCAAACTTTTTCAACAGGCTATTTATGTCACTGTGACATTTCCATATCTTGTTTTAACTATCTTCTTGGTCAGAGCACTGACTCTGTCTGGGGCCAGTGATGGCTTAAGATATCTCTTCACACCAAATGTAAGTTAATCATTCAATTCTTATTAAAATATATTAAAGGCTAGATTTATTGAGTACAGTCTGAAATCTAACTAACAATTAATATTGTTGTCATCGCAGTGGGAAACCCTGAAAAATCCTGACATCTGGTTAGATGCAGCTACTCAGATCTTTTTCTCTTTGTCTTTGGCCTTTGGAGGACTTATTGCTTTTTCCAGTTACAATGCTCAGAAGTAAGGGCATTTTGAGCACATTTCCATTCATGAAAGAGTATAAATTTGCACAAAATGTTACAAAGTAAAATAAAACTGAGACAGAATTTTATCTTTGCAGGAATAATTGTGAGAGAGACGCCCTAATTGTCGGATGTGTGAATAGTTTCACTTCATTATATGCATCAATTCCTATTTTTGCCATTCTTGGATTTAAAGCAAATGAAAACTACAATCAGTGCAGAAATTGGTATGTATCATTGAGGTGATTATGGGGTTCCATATACATACACATATACAGTATGTATACAGCTTGATAATTATACAGTATTATTGTTAGATGGTCAACTGACAATTATGTAATTACGTGTAAGTTGTCAGATCCTAAAGCAATGTAACTGCACTACATATGTCACTTAGATATTCATAATTTTTTTTTTCAACTTTCACTTAATTGATTTATCATTAACCAGTATAAAATACATTCTTTTTTATTTTCTTAATTAATTAATGAACAGACTTTCATCCCCAGTCATCATTGTTAGCTTTGATTTTTATAGTGTTAAATTATTGCCTGATTTATTTTCTTGATGATTTTAGGAACATACTAACATTGACAAATGCCTTTAACATTGGGGATGAAAACATAACACTTGAAAACTACAATGACTGGTTAAACTATCTCAACACAACTGATCCCTCTGAGGTCGAAAGCCTCGATTTAAAGACCTGCGATTTACAGACCTTCCTGGACCAGGTAGTACCATCTGTTACTATTAATATAGTTTTGATTTTAGCAATTTTCTCGATACAATTTTTGTGAGGTGGTTGTGTATAAGATCATGTATCCCATCCTACCTGCAGAGCGCCTCTGGAACCGGACTGGCCTTCATCCTGTTTACTGAGGCGGTGATAAACATGCCAGGCTCTCAGGTGTGGGCGGTGCTCTTCTTTGTCATGCTCTTCAGCCTGGGCTTGTCCACCATGTTTGGAAATCTGGAGGGGGTCCTTACTCCTCTGCTGGACCTAAAGGTGGTTCCACCCTGGATTCCAAAGGAAGTTCTCACAGGTAAATTGAAAGATGATAACTTCATAGCGTATGTACTAGCAATCACGGCATTTTGGCAAATGGCAAATTTGTATTGTATTAATATATTACAAAAAACAGACACGATTCTCTGCAAAACATCTATTACTTTGAATACATAACTGTGGTTATGATGCACTTTCAAAGTAAATGTAGTCTTTTGGATTCATTAGTTTAGATGGGTTCCTCTTTCCTGTGTAAATATTCTTTCCATGTGAAATTATGTTTCATGTGCAAAACAAATCCAAAGGTTTATGTGTCTGAATGCATGTTCTTGTAGGGCACCAACAGCACTCTTTTCTTTCAGATAGACATAGGCTTTTAAACTCTTTTTGTACAAACAGAGCACATGATTATATATTAGGGAATTGAGCATATTAAACATTATAGCATGAAACAAAATCAGATATGTTATATTTGGTATATTTCTCTCCGTTTGCTTGTAGGACTTATTTGCCTTGTTGCCTTTTCTGTGGCCCTTATCTTTACTTTGGGCTCTGGAAACTACTGGCTGGAGATTTTCAACAACTACGTGGGATCCATACCTCTGCTCATCATAGCATTCTTTGAGATGATCAGTGTGTCATATGTCTATGGAATAAACAGGTGATATTGTAGTTCATGTCATCTTCGCACTAACAATATACAACTGTTTCGAATGATTTGTCAAACCTACTATTTGCCCACAGGTTTAATGACGACCTTGAGTGGATGACAGGTCGGAGACCAAACATCTACTGGCAGGCCACTTGGCGCTTCATCAGTCCTTTCATGCTTCTGGCTGTTCTTGTGGCATACGCCGTTGTTGAGGCTGAAAAACAACCAACATATAATGCCTGGAACCCAGATTATGTAAGACAGATTTTACAGTTTCTCTCCAGCAATGCAGTGTAGAATTTGTTAAATCTGGCACATAATGAAAAAAAGACATTGACTTTCCACTCCATTACCCCCACAGGTGCTCTTCCCCCTTGCTGAGGTTCTGTACTATCCTGAATGGGTTGTTGGTATCTGTGTGCTCTTATCTGCCCTTCCTGTTGTCTCCATTCCTCTTGTGGCTCTCTATAGATTCATGGCCTTCCTGAAGAAGTACATCATGAACAGGCACAGCCCAAACCCTTATGCAGATGAACTGTAAATGGAAATTTGTAGCTGTTTTATCCAATAGCTAATTAGGACTAACAGTGGTACATGTGAGCTATTTTGTCCTTTATGTCTTCTTGTTGTGTGTATTAATTTGGTTTTAACTGATTGTTTGCAGATTATTTTTGTATAGTATGGTATAGCAAACTTTGAATTTTTTAAATGACAGGTATCACTGGTACAGCATATTGGTATTAGCAGTTATAATTTCTGTATATCTGTTAAATTAAAACACATTAATTTTAACTTAATTTACACAAGCGTATTTATATTGGTGAAGGAAATGCAAACACTGTCGGCCACACACAAAGCAGGTAAATATTCCGGAGAAAATATTAACAACAGAATGCTAAATGCTAGAGCTCAATATCAGGTTTGTGTTAATATTTGATTAAAGGAAGACAACAGTTAATTTCCTGTGTTGGTGTTCTGAATGGGATCAAAGGGAGAATGATGGATAACTTTTCTGAATGGTTTGTGATAAGCGCATTATTAATTCTTGAAAAAAAATATCACAATGAATTTCAGTACAAATGTGTACAGGCAATATCACATGAGCTGGTATTTGTAGCAATGTTGTGTTTGTATGTTTTGTTAACATAATCATAGTTGCCATCACTTTATAATATTACGCATCATCTTGTAAATCACATTCCTGCCTGCAAAGGGAAAAGCCTTTTGTTCTGTGCTATAATATAGCTACGTGCTTTCTAACACCTGCTACCTGCAAGTGTGAAGAGGGATGTAGTGTTGAATGATGTGTCCTTTATGTAACTTTTTTGCATGTCAACAGTACACGTGGGTGTATGCGAGTAGTAGGACTGTGTGCGTGAGGGTGCATGCATGTGCTCACTGACCATGCGCATGTGTGTGCATGTGTGTATTTTGAGTCATACGAGTTACACGGTTGTCCTTTTTGTGGTGTGGGTGGACAGTGATATTGTCCTCCCACTGTCACGTGCTTTGGAATATGCTGGCTGCCTTTGTTGTCCCTCTGGCTGTTCTGCTTTTCTGGCACTTTCATACAATGGTGCACTTGAACACTGTGATGTTATTAAGCCTTTCAAACTACTACAGCTTGAATTCCAGCTCTCAGGAAAGACTAGCATCCCAATGTAGGATACATGGCACAAGATATATCATCGAGGAACAACAGCAAGGATTGAGTGTAACATCATAACAAAGGTGACTGACCCTGCATTGACTTATGAGTGCTGTAATTATTGTCACTTTAAGACTGCATTTATAGAGCTAAGCTAGGTGCTATGCTAATGCTACTATTTTCAGTATTGCCATATATAAATAACTGAAAAAATCTTACAGTTCGACATTTTTTTCTGCCTCACAAACTGACAGTATTTAAGCCTATTTTTGACAGAAAGAAAGAAACAAAATGTGAGTGATGTGAGGGGACATTAGATATGGAGTACTTCAAAATAATAGTGTTGTATACTGACGAAGTGACAGAGAAGTGTTTTTACCTGAGTTCAAAGGACATAGTTTTCCAAGGTTTGTTGCATGAAGTTACTAGTAAATTGTGTTTATTTAGTTATAACAATATTGCCACATCTTGAATCTTGGTACCATTTACACGATTGCTTTCTTGTACGGCAATAAGGAAATAATGAATAATACTTTAAGTGGTCCAAACCTTCTTGTAGTCATCAACAACAAAGTCACCTGAGTGTCGATGCTGTGACCGACAGTAATGAAACACTGTACTATCAACAGGACAGGGGTGCGACAAGTTCAACAGTTTTTTTGACCTATGGTTTTACACTAGGCAATGTCCCAGCGAGCAGATGCCTCCCAGTGTGGCGGAGTTGTGGTCGAGTTTGAGTCTGATGACATCAGGGATGCAAGAGCTAAAAAAGCTAGGAGTATACCAGGTGAATTCAACTTTAAAGCCAACTAGAATTCATGCAGTGTGTTTGTAGCATATATAATGTATGCTTATTCCATTTCCATGCATTTCCTCATAAGGTTCAGCTCTTATCTACCTCAAGGGTCCCAAGTTTCTCATCTATGTCAGTGGAGCATTGTCCATGTGGGTAAGAATAATTTCCTGAAGAAACAGATTCCTGAAGAAATAGATAAGACATCGAAACTTAACTAACTACAAGGTAGTCTACTTACCGTAAACTGTGTGACAGAATACAGACAGCACCTTGCAAAAGAACACATGATGATGGCCTTTTATGCTGCGTTAAACAGGGTGACCGCATGTGGCACTTTGCAATCTCTGTGTTCCTGATTGAGCTGTACGGCCGTAACCTGCTGTTGACTGCGGTGTTTGGATTGGTAGTGGCTGGGTCAGTGCTCCTACTTGGAGCTTTGATTGGAGACTGGGTTGATCGCAATCCCAGGAATAAAGGTATGCACAACATTTTCACACCCATTTGAAAATTTCTGTGCGCAGTATGCCAAAGAACAGCGATATAGATCAGTGGAGCTCAATCTTCGGCCCAGAGGTCTGCTGGTTTTCTATCCTACCAGGTGGTAAATTGCATTCCTCTGAAGTCTCGAGCGTAAATCAGTTCCTGATTTGATAGCTAGCACGACCAGTGGGAATCAATGCACAGGGTTCACAGCCATTGATTCATATCTGTAAAGGCAAGCATTTTTTTTTTTTTGCAGAATATATTTTGTATGTTCTGGGTCTAAAACTGCTTTTTTTGTCTCCTATTTTAGTTGCACATGCATCTCTATTCATTCAGAACATCTCAGTGACAGTATGTAGCATTGTGCTCATGTTGGTGTTCTTATATAAGCAAAGGATTGAACAGATCTGGGATGGATGGCTTACTGTGAGTAGAAACTACATATTTGATATATTTACATTACATTACAGCACAATATATACTCACCATGATTACTGCACAGAAGAGTTATTGCTGCTGTTGTTCCCTCTGTCCTGTGTCCCTGTTGTCTCTGCTTCTGAGCTTGTGGCTACTCTGTGCTGTCATAGTAACATGTTGCATCGCAAAACTTACACAAGGTGGTTTGTTATACGGTGGTGATCGTCCTGGCAGATGTGGCAAACCTTGCAAGCACAGCACTGACCATTGCCATTCAGAGGGACTGGATTGTGGTTATCACAGGCTACAACCGAGGTCACCTAGCTGGTGAGGAGATTCATTTCCTGTTAATGCACGTATTGGCTTGTATTCCATGTTTGTCAGGCTTTGCATTGCTGGCTGTGAATGATAGACGGTCGAATTGCAGGGAATATCAGGGTTTGGTCCGCTTCTGCTCTTGCTGAAAGTCCCATAGTGGAAGCACATTAACCTTTGTGTCTTTGATCCTAACAATAGGAATGAATGCAACCATGAGGCGGATAGATCAGGTGACTAACATCCTGGCCCCACTAGCAGTGGGACAGGTCATGACCCTGGCCTCCAACGTAGTTGGCTGTGGCTTCATCCTGGGCTGGAACCTTGTGTCTCTCATTGTGGAGTTTTTCTTCTTGTCACGGGTGTATCGCATCGTTCCTGCTCTTTCAATCAAACCACCGTTGGAGGAGGAGGATCAAGTGTATCTGCAGAGGATGGAGAGGAGAAGGTCACAAGGTATGGACTGATCAATGTTTTTTACTTCATACGTTTTATACTTCCCCTGTGTTCCTAGAATTAAAAACTAGAATGCTTTGAAATTTACTGAAAATGTGCATAAAAGTTAGTGAGCATTATATAGTCCTACACATATTGAGTGACCTTGTAGATATAAAAATGAAGTTCTAACAATAAGTTTTAAAATTGTGTTACCAGCAGGGTAAAATAGGTGCTTGTTTGTAGTGGGCAGTGCAGAGACAATTTAGAGCACCTACTATTAACTGCAGATGATTATGCAGAATCAGTATAAGTACACTACAGTTTACAGTATACATTTAAATCACATTATCATCGGTCTCTATGACCAATTACATCACACAAATCCACTTTGAAAGGTTTCAGTGCAAAAGTGCTAAAGGTTTAATCAACTCAAGTTTGAACTTCAATTCAAATGTTGAATACAGTGCTGTGATGACAGCATTGAGCAGCAGACATCATTAAGAGTACTGATGTAGTCTGACTGGTGCCAAAAGATTTTATAATTATAATTCATTATGATAAATTCACATTAAATAAATTAGAAATTCTTTAAAATGCAATCAGAAAATTTTGTATATCATTTAATGTTTCTGACATTACTGAAAGTGTAATTAGCCTGCACCTGTCTTCTACAGTGGGCTTAATGAGTGCTGTAAATTCATTAATTCCATACTACACAACAGTGGACAATCACAATTAAATGACTCAAGGCATCATAGAATAATGATGATCATTGAAGCATATTATCTGAAGACACAATCCTCAGTTTGTGCACAGCATCCAACTGCAACAGTCTGCACTCCACATGCAGTCCATGTAGATGAGTGCAGATGGTCTGTATTTGACAGATGATGTGGATTCTAACATGGCATGGAACAGGAAGGGCGCAGAACGCCAACTGAGGATTGGGATTTTAAAACTGCAGAACAAAAGTGATGGATGGCATTCTTCTTTCTCAGCAGAGGAAGGTAATGTTGCAGAACCTCAACCTCTGACAGAAGGTAACTGCAACACAAGCCTGCACCTAAAAGAAATCACCAACCTGCCGCTGTGTTTCCGGAGGTTTCGCTGGCTGGTGAGCACCTGTAAGGATGGCTGGAGGGCCTACTATCGTCAGCCTGTCTTCCTGGCAGGAATGGGTCTGGCTTTCCTCTACACCACAGTCCTGGGCTTCGACTGCATCACCACTGGCTATGCCTACACTCAGGGCATAAGCGGATCTCTCCTCAGTCTGCTGATGGGTGTATCAGCTATCACGGGACTGATGGGCACCGTGATGTTCACCAGACTCAGGAAGACCTATGGCCTGGTTAACACAGGCATCATCTCAAGTTGCCTCCACCTGGGCTGCTTGCTGCTGTGCGTGTGCTCTGTGTTTGCCCCTGGCAGCCCTATGGATCTTAGCTTGCTGATGCCCGACATTACCTCCAACTCCTCTACTGAGCTTGGAGGGATGGCGAGCCAAAGACAAAAACACACTTATCCTCTGAGGGGAGGCAGCAATCAGCCACTGCTACCCGACCGTTCCTCCATCCACTGGACCAATAACACTGTGCTCTTTGACAACGTGCCCTCCGGCACAGCGCCAGAATCTTACATCTCCATTATCTTGCTGTTCTTGGGTGTCATCACAGCACGCATTGGTGAGTAGATGGACATCCAAAGCTGACTTAAGTTTAGGCGTCCATTAAAATAAGTCAATATATTATATTGATATACATTACATGGAAAAACTGTAAGAAAACTGTAGAGTCTGACCCATACATTAGCATAAGATCAGAACAATATTACCTTATCATGAATATATTGCTATTTGTGTTGTGGAATAAATAATAAGAAATTGCAGGACAAACGAGCCAAAGACATGTTTTAGGTAATTAAAATTTGTTGACATTACACAGTTAATCCACCAAAGAGTACTGTCAAAAAACTTTGAAATGTCCCCAACAAAACTGGTGACAACTACAGTATCACTCTCTTATTTTTGGCATTTTTATTGATAGTCCACAGTAGAGTTACAATGTCCTTACAAGGTATGCAGTATAACCACTCGCTCACAGCTGCGCCCACACATGCTCCACAATTACAATCATACAATAGAGATACTTGTATGCTGATGATGGTATCAGCCTAAAAAATACAGGTTGGGCTATGTCTGTAAATTAAATTATTGTGTGAAGAGTTTAATAAATGTTAAGCTATTACTGCAAATGGATGTATTAATAGCCAGTTTTTAAAGCCCCATGACTTCTTTGTTTTAGGTCTCTGGTCCTTCGACCTGACAGTGACCCAGCTCCTGCAGGAGAACATCTGTGAGTCAGAGAGGGGTGTGGTGAACGGGGTGCAGAGCTCTATGAATTATCTGATGGACCTGCTTCACTTCATCATGGTGATCTCTGCTCCACAGCCACAGCACTTTGGCATCCTAGTTATCATTTCTGTATTATTCATCACTACTGGGCACACTATGTATTTCCTGTATGCACACAAAGCCAAGAGAAAACGCCGCCTCGACACATAAGGAGCAGACGGGGCCCACACATCCAGGCATGAGATGCTTTCCAGCACTGAGTCCACTCTGCACCTGTGAAATGAATGTCTCCCTCCTGTTCCTTCAGCAATCTTATTGCAACACTCCACTCCCAACTTAGCCATTCATTTCAGCACAACACAGCAAGTGCCTGTCCCACCTAGGTTGCTTTCTTCCTGCGGGGCCATGTGCCACAGCAGCAAACAAGAACTCAGGTGAAATAGAGTGGGAGACACGCTCTCCCTTCGTATACATAAGTTGAGGTGGCTACAATAAATGCAGCAATGGTACCTCCAGGGGAAATGTCCTAATCTAACGTACAACAGGACACAAAGGTAACCGCTAAGGCACCAGCACATGCCTTTGCAAACCCCGTAGGATTACTGCAAGACTTTCATCAAACAAGCCTGTTCACTTACATAGCTTTTTGGATGGGAGGGTGGATGGATGGAGAGATTTTTCTAACCTTCACTCAGTAAAGAACTGGTGTTGTGAGAAAAACTTAACCGATACATGAAAATATACACAAGACGAGACAGTATTCTACAAGTGGCATCGATGTTACTGATCCGTCCACTTGGAAATATTCCAGGATGTCCAAAAAGGAACATAAAGGGAACTTGATGTGAGATTGTTTGATTAAAAAAAAAAATCAGAAAGGCAGCCCCCCTTTAATGGACAGAAGTGAAAGGACAAAATATTTCCTTCCCCTGGTTTGTTTCTATGTGGATGAATCAAGCAAACATTTGCCTTTCGTTTATGCATGTAAACCTGGCTTATGGATTTACAACAACAAAAACATTATCACATCACGCCATGTACTTTAGGCAAAAACCTTATACATATTACAATTGCTTGTGTACTTAGATAAACAAAAATAGTTTCCAAACTTTCTTTCCTTCCAATATAAAGAGTGATATTAATAGTTTTATAGAAATCCAAGAGGAAAGCAATCTTCAGTTTGTGACATGTTTGAAACCAGTGATAGCTATATGTTGATAGCAAATGTCGATCACTGCTATCGGCAGTGCTGTATTACACTTTGCTTCATTCTTTTGTAGTTCTGATGAACTAAACATTACCTTACCTCAACTAAGAACAAGAACACTGTTGGGAATATGACTTGGGAATTACTCTCAGCTACTGTATGTTTTCATATCTCCTTCATGTACAGTGGAAATAACATCAAAGTGTAACCTTTTGTCATACAACCAGCAACACTCAATATATTTGTATAATTTTCCTGTGAACTTTCCGTATTGTATGTTGTCCGTATTCTTCAGACTGATAATTATGATAATAAAGATGACTGAAGATGATCTTTGGCCTCAAGTCTACTGATCAGAATAATCAACAAATAAATATATGTAATTTAAAATGAAGTATTACACATGTTACACCAGATGAATTTCATCTAAATAGACTGCAAAATCTCAGTCATGACATTGTAAATCCATTTGGCCCTATCCCACAGCCTGACATCTAAATAAAGACGCCTGTTCAACCTTCACAAGTTAATGTTAGTACTGACTCATTCCAATAAAACAGACAGTCACATGGTTTAATACTGTCTGTCCCTTGCTGAGACTTCATATATACATTTACAAACTCTCAAGGAGATATTAGAGATTTTGCTGACAACTTCCACTGATAACCCCTGACTTTGCAGTCCAACAACTAGAGAGCTTATACAAACTGTACCATAGTACCAAAAGCAGAGATAATTCATTATCCATAAGAATCAAGTTGAAAAAGTCAAGTCACTCAAAAAGTTACCATGGTTGTTGACAGAAATACTCATAATGTAAAGAGGAGACTGAAGAGAACAACTGCAAGGAGAAGATATAAAACATTAACACATTACATCAGTGTTTAGGACAAACAATCATAGGCAGTGAACACACAGCAGCCATATGCAAATGTAATGGCTTTCTGTGGCCAGTAGAGGTCAATGTCATATAAATGGTCTTCGCTATGCCAGTCCAGGAAAGCTTCCAGCCTTTGTACACTATAACCATACAAATGAGACACAAGACACACAAAGTATCTTTACCTTGTATCTTAATCCCCAGACTTTCTATAAATTGTCAGTGACCTCTAAGAGCGATTATGACACTGACGACTATTATACAAAGGAGGACACTGGGGGACATAAGAGGGTGACAGAATGGAAACATAAGAGGGGGAGACAACCAGATTTCATTGTATTATAAATAACACTGAGTGTGTACAGAAAGCCAAGCAATGATTGGTACTTGCATTATTGTTACTATAAAAGTCAAACAGAGTCCCAATATACTGGTTTAAGTACTGATTAGTATCAGTAATAATGCACATCTGAGTTGGATGGCTACTGACAGCCTCTAATATTTTTGTTGTTTCCACTCTATGATGATGATACTGATATCCTGTTGCAGCCCTAACTTGATAAACTAAGCTGGGGTTATAATGCTTCCATCACAATTACTGGCAGTGTGGAAGTTACCTTGGTAGTGAACAGAAGCCTATAGCAGTAAGCTAGTGAAGACAACTAGCCAAGAAGAGCTGTAGTTGGAGTAGAAGGCTGTTGTACTAGAGGAATTATGTACAGTGCCACTGTAGGCCTCCTCAACATTAAGCTTCAAAATGAACATATAGGTGACATAGTATTTCAATTATTTGTTATGTTATTCCTTGTTTTTAGATAGATTTATTATATTATTTACTTTGTTTTGATCATCATCTGTTTGACCTCATGTGGCCTTAAAGAGCGTGTGAGTAACAACCTTTGTATAACCTTATAGACAGTTTGCAACTTATTATCTTCGCTGCTATGGAGACAGGATCAGCTCTACTCCTAGTTTCTGTTCTCATGGATAGTTCGTACTTGATTATCTTCACTGTGACGTATAAAACGAATGAAAGGGAGTGGATGTTCTCATATTTATCTATACTCAGCAGTTTGTGTTACCTATTTCACCCTAGTTTTGCATGATAGTGGCACAATGGATACATGCCTAAATGTCAACATTCACACAAGTTTCATACCACATTACATTCGCGTAAAGAGTGGGTGGCCTGTTCATGTGAGAGATAACTGGCCAATGAGACTCGGTTGCGTGCAAGTCCAACTTCTGTACAGGGCAGGTCCTAGCCAGAGAAGATAACTGTGAATCACACCCGGAAGTCAAGGCTTCTCTGACTGAGGTCCTGTGAGAGCTCTGTCACTCCAAGCCCAGCGCTGCTTTACTTTAGCTGTGACCAAAATAAACTTTATTTCTGTGAACTGTAGACTTCTCCGGTTTAATCTTGGAGCTTCCAACTAAAGAATCTGGCTAATACAGGTTAATAGACTTTTTTGTCCTGTGCTACTTAAGGGAGTCTAGGTTTTATGTGTGCCACCAATGAGAACCTCTCTAAGCTGAAAAGAAATAAAAAGCATGCAGAATGTAAAAAATGCCAAGGCAATGTGAAAATGAACAAACTGAAAGAAATGTACCTGGTGTTGCAGGAGGTAAAAATACTAAATGACATACATTTAGATACTCGAAAAGGGCCATGTATACTATCACTGCTGTCAGATTCTGTATTGATCCAACACATAAATCAGAAAATACAGCTGCCCTGATAGAGCTCTAAAGCATTATAATGAATGTTGCTGTGGAGTGATCTTCTGGATTTGGGAGGAAAAATGTGTGCTGAGTGGCACAGGCGAGAAATTTACTCAGGCAAGGTGCCAGCTGCGCCAAGCTCAGGTGCCGAGCCAAGTTTAGTTGTGAGGACACAGCTAACACCCCATGCAACTGAACCGTGAAATAAAATGGCTCACAAGTTAGCAAAAAGGTGTCTGGCTCAAGATACAATGACGTTAACGCTTTAAGCCTCTAAGATATATGATGCACCTTAGTTACTGTAAATCTGCCAACAGCCAACTATGCCAACTTAACGACATTTCAAAGTAAAATCCACCTGTCTGGCGAGATAATGAGGCTTTTATTACATGAATAACATTACAATGAGGCAGGAAATCCCCAAAGCATCACTTCACAACCAGAAACTTAATAACCTGCGCTCAGTGGCTCCACCTTATGGTAGAAGCAGGAACACACGACAGAAATACAAATACAAGTTCAAGTACTGAAAGCAAGAAAAGGTGAGCTAGCTTTACCACATTAATTGGCTATGTTTGCGTTTGTAGCTGGCGTGTTTTATCTTAATATCTTTCTCATTTCACTTCGTTTCCTTTCAGATAACATTAACGTTAGCTAGACATGGTTCTGAGCCCCAGACCGTTCATTAACGTTACAAGCTAATTATCGTTTGAATGACAGAGCTAGCTTAACAATTTCCTCAAAAAAGTTGTTTGACAAGACTTACCAATGTTTTGTAAAGTCTTAACAGTTCCTCAAATATTATCCATGTTGGAAATATTGCGAAAATAGTCTTTAGGAAACAGTAACTTCTCTTCTCAGTGAAACAAAATGGCGACCGGAAGTCACTGCTATTCTTCTTTGGGTTTTATTGACCGTTGTCACAGCCTATGGTCACAGCTAAGGTACGTTAAGCTAAAGTAAACATTAACATTTACAATCACCAATTCATTATTAGGTTTTTATCTGTATTGTATTTTCTATTTTTACTTTATTTTGATTATTATAGCTGATTACATTGATTATTATTGATGATCATTTTCAGTCATGTCTCCGGCCACCTGATGAATATGAATCCAATGAATAAAAATATTCATTATAGCTGCTTAAATGACAACAAAAAAAAGATATATATAACCTTCATGAAACATTGTAGTGGAGCCGTTTTTATTTGACCATATTAGTTTTAAGTGTGTGTCATTTAGAAATGGCAGAGAACAAGAGCAATGTTTTTGTGAGTGCATCTTTTACGTGTTTTGACTTAATACCTTTCAGAAAATACACAAATTTTGCTCTTACACATAGGATAAGAAGACAGCATGCTGTTGCTGTATGATCCCATGATCCCTTGAATTTATGCCACAGTCCCTACAAATTACCCTCCTTGTCTGCAAGATCACATCTCTCTTGTATGTAATTGCGATTTGTGCTTAAAAAATAAAGTAAGGCATTACTGCAGAAAATCTAGGTTACATTCATCATTCATATGGTGATGTCATGCTCTCTGTTGTTTAGTATCTTCTTTCGTTTTCATGAGATTGTGCAGCTGTTGAGTTTCTGCACTTGACTGTGATTTCGGAAAGAGGGTACTGTAACACGTTCAGTGGAGTTTCATCACTTCTTCACTGTTTTGCATGGCCGCGGGCCGACAGTAACAGCGTATCTCCCATGGTTGTCATGCTAGTCCCTGGTTAAAGACAGCAGTATTAGAGTGAGCTCACTAACAAGTCTGACTTTAGGCACTCTCACTTTGCAATTCATTTACTTGAGAAAGTAGGTCAGTGGTAGCACATTAAAGCTGGAGTTGTCCTCCTTGCTTTGTCTTACTAAGGAGGAGGAAAGAAGACGAGGTTGTTTTTAGATATTTAAAGCCAATCATTTCCTCGGTTTCCTTCCTATAGTGACAAGGTATAGAAAAGCATACTGCTTAAAGACACTAACATATAACACAGTGACTTAGTTTATTATTTAAAATGTCAAAAAAAAAATCAAGGAAATAAAAGCAATGGAAGTCGATCAATATTATTAATCAATTAAACCTCAATGAGCTGAGGATCATTCAAGAGGTCTTGGTTATTTTATTAAGTCAAAGTAGTTGCAAATGATGAGAAATGCTCATCAGCACTTGATGGATATAGAGACCCCAGCTATAATGAACAAGTGCTAATAAAGAGTTGAAGGACTAAATTATTCAACTGAACTTGTGCAGACATAGGCTGATATTCACTTTTAATACTGTACATGAAGGCAATGGGCATCTTCCCAGTCACTTACTTCCAAAGAATGAAAGAGCAGTGTGGAACGATGGGTCTCAACCTCACATGAAAAAGAAACACCATCAAGAGATGAGGACCTTTTCTCATTCTGCAGTTTGCTGTGTCAGCAGTTTGGTACAGCAGCACAATTGAATGGCTTTGCAAGGACCCAGTCAAGCATCACACTGCTGACAGAGGGGAAAAAGATATAACGCTAATAGATTAAGTGTTCATAGGAAGAATTAATGTCCTTGCTTTACCTTGGTCAATACATGTAGGATCACCGTGGTCCCTCTGTAACTACGCTGAGCAGCTGACAAGCTTCATTTAATTAGCAAGTGTATGACAAGTCAGTGATCTTTAATAAAAGCAGACACTTAGATACAACAGCACAGGAACAACTCAACAAAAGTTTGCGCAATAGCACCACTAATGATTAAAAAAAAATCCACATGGTACTTTATAAGGCTTTATAGCTTAGTAAAAAAAAAAAAACTAGTATTTTTTCTTCCAGATCTACTACAGTTAAGATTATTTTTAATGATTCCATTGCCAATTAATCAGTTACTTCATCAACTAAAAAGAGGTCAGCAATTGTTCTGACAGTTGGTTAATTGTTTTTCACTCAGAAGCACAAGAAAGCCTTTTTAATTCCAGTTTTTCCAGTGTTAAGTTTTCCTCCTTTTTGTCTCCTTCGTCTGAAAAAATAAGCAGTCTGATATCATCGCCTTGGGCTTTGCGACACTTTGATGGACAGTAATTCACTTCATTACAGAAAAATCAGTAGATTAAAAAAAAAAAAATCAAAAATGTACATCAGGATTCAGTTGCTGAGTTGCTTTTAGATGACATTCATTGACTGTATTCATTCTGACTGAAAACAGAGCAGTTAAGTATCGTTTCAGTGCTTGTGCCTGAATGACCTTAAACACGTACGTCTCCACCCTAACAAGTGTTTGACCTTCAAGTGTAATGTGCCCTGCCTAGTCCTGAATCTAGACGCTGTCCTGCTTTCGGGAGATTTTGAAACTTCCTTTTTGGGGCTGTCTGGCTCACCAGATGTTTCCTGAACCCACCGTGTTCCTAACTCACTCCCCTCCCGAGCGGTTAAAGGCAAGGGAAGGACAGAGAGAGGGAATCTGTCATTCACTCTCAGCAAAGCCAAGCATAGAGAAATACCTGGAGTCCAACTGATGAAGCCTTGTCTGAGTGTGCCTCTCTGCTACAGAGCTGACCAAGAAATAGAGCCACTGGGATTTACTTTTGCTGCAGTGGCAGAAAACTCTGTTCCTCATCTGAACAGCATAAACAGAAACACACACTATACAAACTGATATTTTGAGCTGCTCACCTCCTCTTGCACTTTTTTTAAGAGTAGTGAGCTCACAGGCAGGAGTCCTGCTGTTTTGCCTGGTGGACAGCCAGCAGTTGGAGAGCCAGCGATGTCGTGGGACTGTGGCCTGAGGTACATGTTCTCTGTGTCCCCTGTGCTGCAGCAGGGGAGCATGTGCATCCTGCATGACAAGGAGGACCTGTCCAGGCTGGAGATGGTCCAGAGACTGGCCAAGGATGGCTGCCGCTTCCTGCAGAATCACAGCAAGGGCCCAGAGAGGACAGGCGAGGTGAGTTACGACAAACAAGCCTGCTGCACTCACTGCTGCATCTTTATAATACATCCTTTGTATATTCGTAAATAGATGGATACAGAACCACAGCCTGAGCGTGAAAGGCTGCACTCTTTGATGCATCTCCCTGAACAGCTGTCTTTGGCCTTGTCACACTGAAAACATCAGTCAAGCCTCTTATCAGATAGTCCTCTTTATGTCATTACGAACCCTGTTCAATTAGCATACTTTATCCTTGAATATTCACTTAGAGATCATTAGATAGTCCATTATACTCCGGGCTGTACTGTGGTGTTTCATGTTGTTGTTTTGTGAGCATTGTGCCCAAGCATCACTTCTCACACTCCCTGCAGTGATCCATCCATCAACTCCATGTTAATTTGGTGTCTGTTTTTGGTTGCCTCCATTCGATAACATGGCGGCTTTCTGAGAGGATGAATGTTGTCATTTAGATTCTGACGTGACTACTAAAAGATTTCTTTAGTTAAATATACCAGAAAGTCTCAAGACAGCTTCAAAGGGCACATAAGAATTAGATTTACATATAGAAACTTTCAAATCAATATGCTGTCGAGGACATTTTGTTCATAAAAATGTATATTATAAATGCATTCAACATTGTCTAGTTCTACTTACAGTCTCAGTGTCATCACAGAAACTTATTATAAACATTTTTTCTAATAAACTATTAGAAACTCATTATAATATAGTTCTCTCTCAGTATGGCAGCATCCTCAGGCACCACCACTACCATCTGTTGTTATTGAAATCTACATGTACTTTATGTTCAGTTCAACCTCCACACTTTTTTAAAACATTACATCACCAGTCAGTTGGCTCCATACGAGATGTCTGATTGGCTGACCTCATGATGGGCTCTGCGTCTCCCTTCCTGCCAGCTGTGCTGAGCTGAACAACAATGGCAGGAAAAGTTGACGCAAGTGGGGGGGACCACCATGCCAAGACATTGTATGGTTTTAGGGTGGATTCCAGTGCATCAGGTTTCTGATCTTTTCTGCAAACACAAGGCCAGATCTCCTTATCAACGTTGTTATTCAATATACTGACCTTTCGTTCGCACTGAGCCACTGCCCATCTGCGTATGATCAAATGTCACTGCTGCATAACAACAGTCTGTTTTACCTTTGTGCAACATGCCATTAAAAGTTAAACTCTTGTGACTATACCAATGGCACATGTGTATGTGTCATGTAATCCCAGCGGTAATGGCCAGACCTTGTATTTAGTACTTGACATTATCTAGCAATATTAAGATTATGTGAGATTATGTAGCATTGTTTCCAGATTATGGAATGGTTTCAAGTAATCCAATGACGCTACAATGCACATACTGTGTTACACGTGACTCATATAAATATCTAAACCCAGACATCAAAGAGCTTAGAAATCAGTTAAATCCCAGCTGGTGGAAACAGGGATGCTTAATATACAGTTGTCTTCATGTCTGTGAAAATGTGAGAGATTCTGGTGCAGGGAGAACACGAATGTTATGCAATCTCCTTTAATTTGAAGCCAAGCATGTTTCTCTGGCTTTTCCCTTGGTAGTCTAGTTTATTCATAATTCATTTTGCTGTAAAAACCTGTCAGTCTTAAATGTAATGGTGTACTAGGTGACTTTTGAAATCGCTTCTTCTTTGGTCCTTTTACTTCACTGCTGTTTTCAATTATTCAGAGGATATCAGAGAGTTATACACGATCATCTGCCGTGTTTGCTCTGTGCGTCTGATGAGAACACAGAGCCGCTGTTCTCTCGCAAATATTTTACATGGCATGCACATACTGTTTACAGTTATTATCAGAGCTTAATGAATTCAACAGGAATTTCAGCTCATTACTATTCCAGATAATGAAGTGTATCTGCATCAAAGAGGTCTTTGAAAGCAACACTCATGTATGAATTATTGCGCTTGTTCGCCCTCTTCTTCCCATTCTGTATGATGCACACTGTTTTAGTCCAAATCTCCACCCTGTCAGGACTGACACCTTCCAGCTCCCATAAGTGTTTCATACCATGCATGCCAGACCTGCAGCAGCAGCACAGAGACATGCAGACAGAAAGTGTCCCTCCAGCCGACGGAATGCATCTGGAACCCTGAAAGAGACAGCACACCATTTGGCAGGACATGACTTTGTGCAGAGGCCTGATAAGTAGTGTTTACTCCTCCAGCTGACGGTGTCCATGTTGGGAGGACTTCAGTGCTAGTCGTGATTTGAGGTCACCTCCAGGCTAAGGTAGAAACTGTGCTGCCCCAGAACTCTGTCTCATTACAAGCATCCACTCCAGAGCCCTGATTGTGTTTTTGTATTAGGACACTGGTAACCACAAATCCCAGTGTGCACTGAGTAGTTGGCCTGCAGCAGCAGAGGCAGGATCAATAATTCATTGTGAGGAAAGGTTTGTTTTGCTGTTTGACCCCTTCGCCGTACACTGAGACACTCTGGTAATTATAGTCAAGAATTCAACTTGCTTCGCTGTCACGCTCAGTGAGACGGAAACAGCATGCTCTGATGAGTGTAAGAGCACACAGTGTACGTCACGTCTTGATAAAAACAGAACCGCCAATGTCTTTTTCCCTAGAACCAGGAAGCTAATCAGCACAGGCTTCCCTTTCTGGGAATTTTTGACTTCTTTGGTTTTCATCTCATCTCCCTACCTTACGTCATACTGTAGGTCTTGTGACACTATCATACAGCCTGCTTTACACAGGATGCAGCCTTAAGCACATGAAAGGAATTTTTATAAATGAGTGTGTGTGCGTGTGTGTATGTTTATATTACGATAGAGATGGAAACATTGTTTAGAGTCATGAATCACAGCACTGAAGGAGCTGCCAGCAAACATCGCCATTAATGGTCCTTTCTGAGGGTTTGAAAACATCTCTGCTGTTTATGAATGTTACTGGTGGACTGTGCAGTGTCAGTGCTGAAAATGTGGCCCACTCGGTGATGGACACCGTT
Source organism: Centropyge bicolor (assembly GCA_037975185.1). Lineage (NCBI taxonomy): Eukaryota > Metazoa > Chordata > Actinopteri > Pomacanthidae > Centropyge > Centropyge bicolor. The sequence continues at coordinate 210,750 of JBBMOC010000038.1, read as the reverse complement.
GTGTATCTTTGCTGTATCAGATATTGCATGTGTGTAATTGCAGTTTATGTGTTGTGTACTATCTTCAGTTTACATTTGTATGTCCACAGATCACAGATAAGTGTTAACGTGCCAGGAAGCCATGCTTAACTGAAGGGCTCTGGATGCTTCTGTGCAAAAGGCAATTAGGGCTGAAAACTGCAACCACTTCCAGCCTGTCTGCCTGGCTAATTGCATGCACAGAGGCTTGTGTTGCATTGACTGATGGCTGAGACTGGGGGAGGCGGTGAAGGGGGGGCTAGCTGATGTCGGATGCATGCACTATACAGTGAACTCCTCATTAAGACCAATATCTCTCATCCAGGCCCTCCATTGTCAAGCAGCCTTCTTTATACTTCAGAGGTGCTGCAATAAGCCATTTTGTTCAAAATGCAGGGTTAAGAAAGTTAAATTAAGATACTTCTTAGTGAAAAAAATCATTGAATGTCCTGACTAACCAGTGATGTACAGCATCATATCCATCAAACTATTGTATACATTAAGCTAGAAAACTGAATATAGGTACATCTGCTTTAAATTTCAGCTTCCAGCTTATTATATTTGCTTGATATTGTCTTTTAATATGCTGGAACAAACACCACCAAACACACCTAGCTAACTTTTTTTAATCTAAATAGTAGATTAGTCAATTAACCAATTAGTCAAAAAATGATTTGACAACAATTTTGATCATCTATAAATCATTAAGATTAGAATGTATTCTGGTCTGTAAGTAACATTTGTTGGTTCCTTACTTCTTTGGGTTTTCAAGTATATGTCAGCTTCAGTTCTGGGAAATTGTTATAGGGGCATTCTTCGCTATTTTATGACATTTTGCAGACTAAACATTTGATTAATTCAAAGGGTGATTTAAAGGGAGACATTAACCAAGAGACTTTTATGTTGGTCTGGTGAAGGTTTAAAGGGGGTGGGATGAATGACTTTTACTGTCTTTCATTGAGGCTTTGATTGATTACAGGGTGACACTGTGTGACAGAGCGAAACACAGAGAGTGGTAGACAGTGGGCAAACATGAGGGTGAATTTATCATTCATAGCACCTCATGGTGGTCACAAGACAAGCACCTAACATGTGAGCCAGAGTCTGAACTCAACTCAAAACCATTGTGGGCGTGCAGTGTTTAACCATATGACAGCTTGAAAATAGATTTGTGTCTCCACCCATAATTTGATTGGCTCCACGTAGGAACCAGTAATTAAAATTTGCGTGAGCCTTTTATGTTAATCCCTGAATGGGCTCCAGCGATAAGGACTGAATAATGATGTATGGAAATTCTCTTTCATTTGCAGCGCTGGCTTTGACAGAGTATTATGATGGAAATCAGTGGTGATTTGTGTGAGTGGGAGAAAATTCAGGGGAATCTCCTTGGTGATAACTCCCTCCCTCCTCCCTCTTTCTCTCTCCAGCCCCAGAGTGACGAGGCAGTCCGCGTGTGTCTGAGGGAGCGGGGCCACGATGTGCTGGTTCTCCAGAGAATGTCGTCAGGGCGGCCAGCCCCCTCTGCATCAGCGAGGGGAGGAGGGAGAGAGGAGGCGAGGGACAGGAGGTAAGCCTCTCCACTCCCCTCCTTCCTAGATTCCCTCCCTCACTATCTGTTTCTCTCCCTCAGCACTCTCCCTCTCATCATTCTCTCTCCGGATCACACTCTCACTCGTGCTTACATCACAGCTACCTACACATAAATGACTACATTAAATTAGTGAGCAGCATGGGACTATGAGGCAGAGCTCTGCTGGCTGCCCTCCCATTCAACTCATTCACAAGCATCTTCAGCCGTGAACGCACCGGGATACCTCAGTGAGCTTGAGGGGTAGACAGCCGAGGACCAGGGGCTGGAGCAGCTGCAGGTGGATGGATGGATGGGTAAAAGGGGCATGCAGCAGTAACCGCGGCAACGTTGCCGGCGTGAGGGCACAGGGACTCTGCAAGGATGGGATCTCGACCACAGCCCCCGAACCTGCGGCAAGAGGAGGGCAGGCTGCTGCACGCTGCCTTGGTGGAGCAGGAGGAGGACGAGGATGACGATGAGGGCTCCGAGGAGAGCAGCAGCGACAGCACCAGCCGGGCAGAGCCGCTGACAATGCCCACCTTTGACGTCCCCTACTTTCGCTACATAGACGACGAGGGGACGGAGGGGGAGGAGGAATGGAGCAGCAGCCGCTCTCTGTCCTCTATCGAAGAGGACTCGTCCACTGACTCTGTTGTGTCTGACAGGTACATGGTGGTGTCAGGGACCCCGGAGAAGATCCTGGAGCACTTGCTGAATGACCTGACACTGGACGACGACCAGGGGACAACACAGGGCAAAGAGTCAGGTCAGCACACTTTAATGTCCTGAAACACCTCTCTCATCCCATTTGTCCTTACTGTGTTTTGTTGGTGTGTGAATAAGCGTTTTTTTTTAACATTTAGTTGGTGGATGGTACTTTGACAACTTTATGACTATAGCGTTCTTCAGGTGGAGCACTGACATCAGTCCACTGACATTTCCCTGTGCTTGTGGTAGATTTATAGAAAGAGAAAGAGAGAAATAACTCCTTTTACTTTCCGTTTCACTCTCCCTCCACCCCACCCTCTCTCCCTCTCTCTCTCTCGCAGAGGAGCTGGGACAGCAGCCCCCTCTGGGCATTATTACTGGGCTAATCATGTGCTATCATTCCCAGAATGGCTCGGAGTTGGAGCCTGCTCATTTAATAGCCTTTGATAGAGATAAACGTTGCTCATATCTTTTGAGTGACGCCGCAACAGAGTGTGTGACATGCATTCCAGCCTCACAGCGACGACAAATCAACACATTTCCTCTCATCCCAGCAGGTACATAATAATATGACACTGTTGCCAAGGCAGAGGAGACTCTGTTGATGGAGCTGGAGAGATGGTTCGATGAGAGATGATGATTGAGAGCAGTGCACAGTCAGACAAGCAGAGGAAGGATACTAGAGAGAGAGGAGACGCACTGTATATGGGAAGGAAACAGAGAAACAAGGAGGGAAGAGAAGGAGTTGCAGATTTTTCCTTGGAGATGGATGTGGTCACAGATGATCTCTCATCAGCATAGAGGCAGGCTAACCCCATGGAAGAGATCATTACTCATTCTGATGAGGAAGTGAATGAAATTGATCCAAATGTCCTCTCGGGAGATGTGCCTGCCGTTGCAAGACGGTGCATTTTACACGCACAAGAGATGTTTCATAGTGGATGTATGTAAAGTAGAACATGAAGCAAAATTAGGGGGCAAGTAGGTGATAAATCACAATAATCCCGTCTGTACTTTTAACTCATATCATATGAGCTCAGTATGTTGTTAATGAATCATTAACCATTAGCTCACCTTGCAGTGGGTGTATTGAAATGAAGCCTCCATAGGGAGCTGTGGACCAGAGCACGATCCTGAGTGATATCCCAGGGTCAAAGAGCCAGAGACCTGCACGGGAGAAGGAACGAACTGAGTCCTGAACAGCAATTGATCTGCACTCAGCGATGTTTAATAGCGTGACTCCTGCTGGCCTTGCTTGTCTCTCAGCGAATACAGAAGCTCTATATGCTCTGGTGCTACTGTTAAGCGTGCCCTTGGAAGTTCAGCTCTACAGGAGGACGACAGTGCGAGATTTATTTCAACATCCACCAAGCCGCCGCATTCGGTCTTTTTCTCAAGGATGGCTGCGAGAGCTCGTGCAGCAACATGACTTATGACTGCAGCAGATTATTGATGTTGTGTTTATGACTTACATGCAGTGCAGCACATTAGAAAGCCAATTTTCAACTCATCATGGTAGCACTTGCTTCCGCCTGTACTCAGTACACAGCATTAAGAATGTAGGAGATTCTGCAAGAGATGGCACTTTTGTGAAAGCACCACAGGCATGTTTGAGGAAGAGCAAACCGCTGCAGTAGTCTACACTGTGGAGCTCTCTGATGTGCTACTGTTTCCTTCTGTGGGCTAGCATTCACAAGTGTTCAGCCTTCTTTCCTATGCCCAAATGTGCAGAGTGCCGCTATTGATTCCATCTCTGCACAGATTCACGCCACTGAAAAAACATGTAATGGAACATTTGTGTTCTTAATGAGAGAATGTTCCAGCTCTTTTACTGATGAACCATGTGGAGAGATGTTGATGCTTATTTGTAGAGAAAAAAACATCACATTAAGGGAGCGGATATACAATTTTCAATTTCTCAATACAGACCATCAGGATAATTTAAGGCTTTTACACCAAGAGCATGGCGTCTGCTGGTTACCGAGCTACTAAGTGACACATTAACATCCTTATTTCAAAGGCCGCATTGATCAGTTTTTACGAGCACTTATTGGAATGCAAAAGGGATCTGCGGGTTGATTGACAGGTTGATTGATTTGACAGTAGATTGACACGCCAGATCAATGAATCCATTCTCAATTTCCTCTGAAAAGGAAACTGAATTTGTTTTGGTTTGAGCACCGAGCAGCAGGGTAGACAACACATTTGCTAAATCCTGCCTTCACTTCTCTGATCCAGGCCAGATGATAACGGGAAATCGGAAGTAAAAATGGTGTGATGTGTGGGAGTCAAAAAATAAGCCCTACAGCCTGTTAAACTTCATCTATACAGCACAATCCCCATGCATAAATGTCTCTGGGTCAGTGAAGTGAACACATCTTCTGCTAAGCTGTTTGCATTAAATCTACTCTGCAGGACATTCCCCGCTTTTTTTTTTTTTTTTTTTCCTGTGCTACCAAGAAAAACGTCAGAATATGACTTTAGGTTGTAACATTAAATATTTACTCTGTTTTCCAGCTTCAAAAAACTTGCAGTGTACAGCCTGGGGAGTAGTATGTAAGCTGTTACTCACGAGAAAGTGTTTCAGTTAAGATAGCTGGGAGAAAAGTGTGAGTGAGCAGTGCGCGTGTGTGTGTTTGTACATGCTTGTGTGTGTGGGGGGGGGGATCAACTACAGTATGTGGGTGAGTGGGTGGCTGATCTTTTTGTGCTGTTTTGAGGCTTTGTGTTAAGGTGTGTTACTGTATCCTTTATGCGAGCTACATGCGTACGAGTGTACGTGTGTAACCTCTCATAAGCAGCGAGTGGCGCATCCACAGGCCACAGCTGCTCTGCACGGATTAACATAATGATGTCAGGGAGTCCTGTGGACCAGAACACACACAAAGGCCCAGGGAAGCCAGTGTGAAATTAAAGGGGAGAATTTACAATTCTGGGTGTGAGGCACACTTACAGAGGGGGTGAGTGGAAGTTGGCCCTAATAGGATTTGTACTGCTTTTCGCTTGTGGTCGGGCATCATGTCTGGGAGTTACTACCCTTCTCCTCCTCTTTGTTAGGCCTTAGAATTATATTTTAATAGCTTTTATGACTATTTCTGAAATGTACTTTTACTGTACAGCTTGTTAGAATAGTTGCTCACATTTTAATGAGCAATTCTGGGAGAACGCACTTTGTAAGTGGTTTTAAAAAGAACTGATGACATCATGTTCAGTATTTGTTTTTCAAAAAAAGTAAGTGTTGTGATGATGAAGAATGTAAGTGCATTTCATTTGATCAGCTTTGATTTAATCCATTTACAGCAACACTTACCCTTGTAACCTTGGGAAGAAATCACACAAGGATACAGTGGCAGAAAAGGCAGCTTGTAAACACATTAGGATGATGACTGAGCAATATCAGATTGCTTTTCTGTTTGCAAGATTATCACAATGAAAACACAGACTTCATCAGAGGTCAGAGTCTACTGACACTTTAAAAATCATTGCCTTATCTTGACTGATAGAGCCAGCAGTGGCGAGTGTGTGTGGAGTGGAAGATAAAGCCAGTGAAGGCTTGTTTGAACCTGTGGGAGCAACTGGAGAAACCTCAGTGGTTTCAGCACAAGTGATCATCTGAGACTGACCATGAAGGATAATGCGCCTTTGAAAGGTCCCTCACATTATGCTCGCGTCTGAAATGTGTCTGCTTAGCGCTTGTTAACTGATATTTGACAGCAAAGAATGAGCCCTCCTTCTGATATTATTAAGATGGAGGAGGATAAACTGAAGCCAAGTCTCCGAGCTGCCACCTCAATTAAAAGTACAGTCTTACTGAATGTGCAGCTCTGCAAACATTAATCACACAGTTGTCAGTGTCACTGATGTACCTGCTGTCCAGCCTCCCTTAACACAGTCAAAACCTAATGAGGATTTATATAATGGTTTGCACAGAATTCAAACTTGTTTTAAGTTTCTCTCCTCAGTGAGATGTATTATAAATCCATGGAATTAGCAGCACTTGAACGATTTCTATTATAACACTTGTACCGTTTGTGTCTGTTTCTCTTTGCAGATACACTTCTGGATGACTTTCTGCTGACCTACCCAGTGTTCATGTCCACCAGTGATTTATGTCAAGCTCTGCTGGGACAATATCCTTCAACACAGGAACATCAATTCAAAGATTCACGCATCATAACTAGGAATGCAACTATTATTTTCTTTATTGATTAATCAGCAGAAAATGCTCACAAATGAATCCAATAAACTTTTAGTCCATAAAATGTCAAAAAAAATTGTGAAAATGTGCTCTTCAAAAAGACTCTTCAGTTACTGTCATAAATGACAAAGAACAAGCAGCAAATCCTGACATTAAAGAAGCTGGAAACAGCAATGGTTGGACATTTTGGCTTAAAAATGACTAAAATGATGACTCTATTATGATAATGTTGGTGATTAATCTTCTTTCGATCAACTAATTGATTGACTAATTGTTGCAGCTCTAATAATGATAATCCTTTGTGAATGCTACCAACAGAATTAAGAAGGTTTTTTTTTTTCAAAAACATGACTGTTTTATTGACTCAAAGCTGCTCCACTTCCATCTATCTCGCCGTCTATCCATAAGTCAACATTATACTGCATGTGATGTCAGCAAATAGATCTCGCTCTCCATCTGTGCTGAAGCCTTAACCGAATCCCACCTATTGCACCAAGCGGTACAGAGGGAAGGAGGACAGGAAGGAGGCTCTAGAGAGGAAACGAAAAGTCCTGCACCTGGTGTCACAGTGGATGTCTCTCTGCAAAGACTTCCTGAAGGAAGACGAGCATGTCAAACTGTTCATGAAGGTAGGAAACATAATGTTCCATACAAAGGCTGTGAACTGGGTGTGAGCTGAGCTTAATATGGGAGAAATGAAAACTGACATTTCCTTCCAGACTTTGTACAGTTACGTGGTGGATGATCTTTACGAGCACCCAGCCCTGGAGAAGGATGTGAGGGAACTGCAGAAGCTGTACCAGCTGCATCGCAGACGGTGAGTGAGAACGTACCCTGTCATTACCACTTATTAGATACAGAGTAATTCAATACACACGTCCACACATCAACATTGGATCAAATGGAAAAAACTGATGCACTTATAGATTTCAAGTCTGGGTGCAGCAAGTATGACTGTGACTGTGTCTGAGGTCTGAAAAGAAGCAAAGACACGAGCTGGTCTCTGAGGGCAAAGAAAGAGCTCCTTCTCTGCTCGCTTCTCATCAATGAATCCATTCACAGATTGAAGAGTAATTGCAGTGTTCTGGGGTATTATGCACCGAAATATGAAGGTCACAGAGTTCTTTATCTTGAATCTCCGAAAGTTAGGAAATACAGGAAGTTTGAGAATTAATGACAAGCTGGCAGATTTTTTTTTGTCACTTGCCATGAGAGAAAAAAAATGCTTCACTGCTTGTTTACTGGACACATTTTCAAGCCTGCTCACTATTAATGGCATCAAAGTCATGAGTATAATTGCACATCCACACTGTATGTACAAACACAGTGATACAGATCATCTGACCTGGTGGGTGATAAATTAATTATGTAAATTAGTTCATCATCTAAAATAGAAAATGCATCCAGTCTGTGGTACAGACTATTTTTAGCTGAATATGTATCAGCCATAACACAATCTTCCACCAACTCAGCCTTTAGCACCGATACCGCAGTGTGCCACGCCCTCACATATAGACATACAGTATGTAGACTATACACGCCCATGCACACAGGCACATGTATACATACTCACAAGGACACAAGCTTGCATGTACACACATATACAATATGTAGACACAATGACAACACACTGGCATGTTGTATGTCCCAGTACATTATATCAACAGACAAACATGCACATCCTCAGAAACTCATTCAATATCATCACATTTTTTGTTGTATAGGGTAGAAGAATACATGCTAGTAATAGAGTGCACTCTCCTACTTCCAATATGAATTACAGGCTTTTGTAAATTGATCACGCTTCTTTTCTAATCAATAATAAGCACAAGAAGAGAAATGTTTTTTTAAGTTATGTATTGACCATAACATTGGACAAGGGCAAAATTTTAAGCTTTAAAACTATTTATGTATAGACAAGTGGTTGTTTTATATTTAGTGCTGTATATGTACATTTAACATATATATAACATTCAATCAAACAGATGTTGTGAAGTGAAACTGTTGCTTAGTCAATTCTTGGTTAATAAAGAAGCTTGCTCTCTGGTGTAACAGTGATAACAACCCCTCCAGTCACCAGACACACTGCCACACCCATGGTCCCCCTTCCCTTCCCTCAACCACAGCCTCCAATCAGATCCTCTCCCTGGGGATGATCCAACCTGCCGCCCATTAGAAACCAGTGCAGATAATTCAACCTGACTCTGCTGCCATTATCTTTGCCTGCTTTATTCATGTTTATACCTAAGGAGGGAGATCCACAACACCCACTCCTTTAAAGCAGCGGCCTTTGCGTGGGTATTACTGACATACTCTATTTATGAGCTTTTCACAATCAGCCTCACCCTGGGGGAGGACAAGGTTGACTGCTTTGTGGCAGTCTGCTACTGAGTGAAAAGCTAAAAGGTGTCATTTTTTTTATAGAAATCAGACTCATTCAGTCCTTTGATCCCATAAGCTTCCATCTGGCCTTCGCTCAAAAGAAAGCCGAGTAAGCTGAGGAGTCAAACACCACTTGTTCTCTAGCACTCTCTCATCATGTGGCATTATAATTCACCAAGCTCACGACAGACGGCCACAGTGGCTACTTTTTTTTTTTTTGAGGAGCAAATTAGATCACAAGCTCTGTTTTGACGTGACGCTGGAAATCAGGTTTTTCATTAGCGCAGGACTGCTGCTGGCCGGCGAGAGGAGATCCCTCAGGGCAGGCTTTGTGCCAACATGCCTATTGTGATGCAGAGTCCAGGAAAAGCTGAGGGATGATAATGGACACGGGGCGATCCATCATGCTAGCCGGGCCTAACTGATGAGAATAGGGTGATTAAAGGAAGGGAAGGTCTAAAAATCTACAAAGCACTTTAATCTCGCCTTGACACTGATCTTAAATAATGGACTCAACACAGAAGAGTATATACATGAACATTCACTTTACCTTAATTATAGACTGTGCTGATGGTGAAGATGTAGTTGCAGCCTAAGGAAAATCACCAGATCAGGTCTTTTCAGGACAAATTACAGTGATTTGTGCATGTGTAGGCACGTGATGGTACCTCTCACTGATTTGTCTTTTTCTCTTTCCAGCACGGCCGATGAATATTCCCCTCAAAGAAAGGTGAGCGATCTTGTGTTTGCGCTCTTTATGAATTATATTCAACAGAAAGAATTATATTCACTGGAGCTGACTGCCCACTCGTCTGGGAGCTATTGTCCTTACGTTTCCTGCTAAAGACATTGTTCTGTAGTTCCAGTGTAATGCCCAGCGTTCTCAGGCAATATGAATGTGTGTCAAAAATCCACGCGTTTCCCTCCTTTTAGAGCAAAGCAGTTTTCCACCAATTGAGCCTGAAAGAGAACGGGCTCCAGTCCAGAGGCGCACACAGGGAGACCAAGGAAGGTAAGTCGTAAAACATGTCGTTCTTCACACATTCCTCCCATCATACGTTGTTTCCAACGCTGCTGGAAGGAGACATTTAGTCTGAACTGTAGAACAATGGGAATCTTTCCAGGGAATGAGCGAGGAGGTTTGGAAATGCAAATTCCTCAGTTGTGACTTCAGAATTCCTTTTGTCTTATTGGGATCAACTTGCTTCTTTTAAAGGGCAGGTTCACACTTCCTGCTCGTGCTATCTATTTATACAGATAGTCTTGATTTTTTTTCTATAAAATGAATTAGCAACCATCAAAGAGGTTTCTGCTTCTGGATCATCCACAGTCCTCTCTTTGAATAGTTTTCCTTTGAACTACTTTCAATCAGAGAAATTGTCCCCACTGACCCATTGCATCCATCAGGAGAAACCTATTGAGTATTCTCGGCCAATCCCGGTAATCACACACTACACAGTCCTCTACAGCTGATCACTGAGTGGTTACACCGGAGCGGTTGAGGGTCAGTTGCTTCGCTCAAGGCCGCCATATCAATAAGGGGCAGCCCTGTTATATCATCTCCTTCCTGCTATTCTCACACGGCAGCAGGTGACTTCATTAATTGGGTTCTTTCTGCTTGAATCGTGTGCTAAATGGTTAGATAACCTTTCTGGAAAGAAAACCTGTATCAACCCTGCCCTCCATTGTACATGGTGTTTGATTTTACCTCCATTTGGAACATGGTCTACAATGAATCGATCATGTATAGTCATCACTGGCAGAGCTGCATTTCATATAGGTGCTGTGCTTTCTATATTGTACCTCACTGACACTCCGTTGCCCCTCTGTTACAGTTCTGTGTCATGTGTATATTACCATGGACTCCTACCTAAGCGTGAGGGCCCATACTGGAGTTGTGGCCCAGGAGCTGCTGCAGGCAATGGCAGAAAGGATGGACGTCCCACAGGGGGAGCTAGTGCTGGTGGCTGTCACTTACCCTGGAGGTAAATACATACATACATACAAACACATATCAGCCACTACAGTCATTAGAGCACTATGTGAAAACAACACTCACAATACTGACAGTCTGAACACAAAGTGACAAGTTCGATGATGTAGTTGCTCTAGTGTGCGATTACATAATAGATCAAAGTAGTTGATTCTGAAGCATTAGAAGTTCTAAACTATAACACTAGCAGAAACTGAAAGTAAATATCATATACTTTCTCAATATTTCATTCTTGAAGTTTCTCGCTATATTAAGTTGTATATGGAGTCCAGACATGAATGTGTGAGATTGTAATCAACAGAACTGACCTAAAAATCTCCCTGGTGAGAACAGTTAAAAGGGAGCAGCCTTTCCATTGCAATAATATGAAGTCAGTTCCTGTTATCAGCGGCTGTAGTGACTGGCAGCCGCACACGACCAGGCTTATCTCTCGCTGCTTACATGCTGCCCGACAGATTTTTAATGCTATTCTGCTGTTTGTGATATGTTTCCTCCCCCTGCAGGCCGGCTCCTTCTGCAGCCTCAGGACAGAGTCTGCTCTGATTCTTCACGGCCAGTGGGGAGGCTGCATGTCTGCAGGAAGGACCTGGGAGAAGTCCTGGTAAGAATATCACTGCAATGTCACCTTAACTTAAACATGGTACACATATACTGCAGTGTCAAAGCTGTGCCCTCTGTTAGTTCATACATTCACATTCATGCTTCAGCTCAAAAGCAATGAATACGATAATCTTATATACATTTGCATATGTGACATAGTTGAGGTTATGTTGGAAGCTTCAAAGCTTCATTGTCAGCACAATTTATCAAAACCTGCTAAGATGAATACATGAATAAAAAATGTCTTTGAATGTTTGTATCAATCTTTCAGGTGCTTTGATGTCGGGAGAGAAACTGGAAAAACTCTGATCTCGTCTTTGTTTGATATGTTTTTTCTTTGGTTTTCCCTCTTCAGAACCCGTTCACAGACAACTCCGAGCTGCAGCAGAGGACGGCTCTCATGCTCAGCTTGAACACATGGGACGTGGCTGTTGCTCTCACCAACTTCGACTGGACCATCTTTGACTCGATACACGAGGTTTGTCGCACAGCTTGAAGACTTGTGCATAATTTATTGCCAAAACAGTTTTTATAGACATCAGACATGGCGTGCCGCTCTTTGCTAAACTCAGAGGAAAATGTTCTTTTTTAACAGCAAGAGCTCGTCTACTTCACCTTCAGCCGCCACAGCAGCAGCAGCCACACTGTGGCGTTAGAGCTGCTGCTGCAGCGCTGCAATGAAGTCCAGCTGTGGGTGATGACTGAGGTGCTGCTGTGCCCAACGCTCTGCAAAAGGGTCCAACTGATCAAGAAGTTCATCAAAATCGCTGCCCAGTTAGTAGCTTTAGCCTCCTTCTGCATTCTGATGAGAGATGTATTGATTGTGATCATACACACACAGTGTTGGCCAACACTACAGCATTTAAGCACCAAATGTTCAGGGTGAGGGGCTTGCATGGGGCTGGTGCCCCCTCCAGTGGCAAATCAATAAACTGCATCTCCTTTTGTGTTGTTGAGCTGTGCCCCTGGAAGTAACTAGTATTGATCTTTTCTAGCTGTAAAGCTCAGAGGAACCTCAACTGTTTCTTTGCCATCATAATGGGCCTGAACACTGCGGCTGTCAGCCGCCTCGGTCAGACATGGGAGGTAAGGATGTCCCATTTTTCTTACAGATATCTGTGTCACCTGAAGTGCATGTCTGAAAGAATAAATCCTGTTATCATCTCTGCAGAAAATCCCTGGGAAATTCAAAAAGCTGTTTTCAGAGCTGGAGACAGTTACAGTAAGTGTAATTTATGTGATTGTAACAACTGAAAAAAATGACATTAATCCACTCTAACAGGCAAAACAAACCTGTGCTTCAGTGTATATGAGGTGAAGCAAACAGATGTTTTCAATTTCCAAACATCAGGCGAAACATCAGGTGTTTTAGACAATCATTAGTGCTCTAATGCTGCCATAATTCAGCTCTAACAAAGCGTGCCTGCACAGACACACACACTCACCCCCAGAGGATTAGACTCATTTGAAAATGTCTTCACAGGATCCGTCGCTGAACCACAAGGCCTACAGGGACTCCTTCAAGAAGATGAAGGCGCCAAAGATCCCCTTTCTTCCTCTTCTCCTGAAAGGTGTGCTTGTTATTCTGAGGCCCCGCTAGTCTGAGCTTTGTGAAACATTTCTGTCAGGCAGATTTGACATGTAGAAACAAACATGAAATACTTGTCGGTGAAAACTAACATGTTCACCTGTTTCAGATATTACTTTCATTCACGAAGGGAACAAGACGTTTCATGACAACCTGGTCAACTTTGAAAAACTGGTGAGTTCATGAGCCCAAAAAACATATAGCAGTGCTGACTATAATGTGAATCTTATGTAAATGACTACAGTCAAATGTCATATTTAACTACGCCTGTATCCATCTTTGCTTCTAGCACATGATAGCAGACACAGTACGACTCATTCGACAGTGTCAGAAAGATCACATGGGTCAGTATTCACTCACCCCTCATTTTATCCTATGAGATAACCTATGATTGGAATTTTTATAAACTACTTAGAAACAGTGGTGTAAAGGCATTTTTATAGCATCCTGTCCTGGATGCTGCTGTCTTAACATTTTGTTTCCCTCCAGGAAATGGCATCACCCAGAAGAGCAGCTCAGAAGTGCGAGCCTACATCGATTACCTTCATATCATCGACAATCAGCAGACTCTGTTTGAACTGTCACACAGACTGGAGCCTCGCGCTTAGAGAGCCGCCTCTTGCTCCACTTCCACTGTGTCAGCCAGACCGTCGGATCAGCCAAGGAACAATCTATCTCTGTCTCATCTATCTCTCAGGACTCGGTCGGCAATCAGAGGACGGTGCACGATCCTGGCCGACCACAGGAGGGAGCTGCTCAATCAGGAAAACTCTCAGCAGAGACAGGAATAAGCAGCGAAGGAGACATCTTAGGTTAAATGTAGAAATGTTTGCATAGATTCACAACGATCATTGATCCAGAACAACTGTAAGTGAGCACAGGCAGCAAAGTAGTAAACACACAGCAGCAGTTAGAGCTATGAGATACTAGATCTGTAAGTCCAAACCTGCTGCTGCTGTTACTTTCCTACAGATGGCAAAGGCTGACATGTGTACAGCTGTTCTGACCCAACAGCCCCCCCTTGTGGAGAGTCATCAGAATGGGCTTGTTTGCAGGTGAAGTGCTTCCCATCTAACACAAAGCTACAGAAAACGTGCAAACGAAGAAAGATGGACATGGAACCTCACTCTCGATCTTGAGAATCACATGAAGCGATTGAGATCTTAAGATGCAGATTAACTCATGATAAACATCTATTTGTATCATCAGACAGTATTTACAGATCTGGCAGCAGAGGGTTGTTTCATCAGATTTAACCAAAGAGTATTTCAGTCCAATACTGCACGCACACACACACACACACGGCCAGAGTTTGCCATGATCCAGATGTTCTCTTTACCAGACAAGTGACTAATAAATCAGCACAGCATATGCACAACAAGCTGATGTCTGCTAATCTGAATCAGAAAAGGTCAAAAATTATAGTTAAATATTTGACATTTTCATATATTATTTTCATGATCTATTTATCTATTTTGACATTGCAGAATCATACAGTTTTCTATTGTTTAACCATGAAGTGCAGTGTATTAGATGAGGCTTTACACAGTTCAGATGACGTTAGAGCAGGAAATAAGAAGAGAATACACAGTGTATTGTATTTCTTTGGAGTGTGTGTGAAAAGTTCTGTGTCTTGTGTGTGAGTTCTCATGACGTATGTTAGTGCCAAATGCCACAAAAATGCCCTTTTAAATGAATGCTAACAGCTCATCTTTTTTAAAAGCACTGGTGTGAAGATCTCCATCAAGTCGAGCTGTGGACAATCAGTTAAACGAAGCAACAGATCCACACTGACACATCTCTGTGTGGGTCTCAAAAGTTCAGGTTAAAACACAATGCAGTGTGTTTTTCCTCGCGTCAGAGGATCAGCCATCCAGATTGGTCTGGTTTCGTTGAGGGTTGGAGATCTTGGCTTTAGCTTTATGGTACTCAGAGTGCCGGAAATTAGCATTTTAAGAAACACATGATGACTCATGACAACCCATGATCAGCCTTCTTCTGAACAAATGCTACTAAGCTCCAGTTGATCTCTTTTATCCTCAGTAGATGTATGAATAGATACTGCAGTCAAAAAATAACTGTCCCTATAAATAAAGAGCAATAGCTAAATCAAGTACTACAGCACCTTCAGGTTAAAAAAGTAGAGAAAGAAAAATGCATTTTGCCATCTGCTTCTATACAGTGTGTAATAACACTGCTGTATACCATTGTATAGTGCGTAGTCATAGAAGATACAGTGTTTATTCTCTAAATTGGTCGGCTGAAAATTCTTTTGCCCTGAGGTTAGGCCATGTTAAGTAGGTGTTGTGAAGTGTTGTAGGTGGAAATTTGCATCATATTCTTGAGATTTTATTTGTATATTTTTAAAGCCCGCAGTGAACATGGAGAGAATACTCTTTAGCAGTATCTTATTTTGAGCCCCATTTGAATCAGCAATGTTCAGTTGATTCTGTTTATACTGTATATAGGTGTCGAAATTCTGTATAAGGATATTTATTTATTTCAGAATTATTTATTTGTTCTATAGACATTCAGTTTGATTTCATGTTTTCGTTTTTGTACGCACTGTTTTGGATGGTCTGCATGATATGGCGAACCATGGAGTGACCACCAGTGTTAACTGTGCATGCAATAAAATATTTTTCATCATCATGGCTTGGTTATTATAAAATGCATATATACACACATTAGAACAGGCAAATGGTACTTTCTGTCTCTTACACCAGCGATGCTCTAGTTGCAGTACAGACAGGTCGTTTAGGAGACACATTATACTGTTCATTGCTAATGCATTTACAGTAGTGTAAATGTGAAAGTGGAACGCAAAAGTGCTGAAAATAATACAGAAGACACATTATCAAACATAAAACAAACTGTCTCAACACATATAAATTATGATGTGTGTAATTTCTCTATGAAGATACAAGTAACTGCACTAACTTCTCTAACATGTTGTAATAACATAAAGAAAAAAGAAGGGAACCACTGCATGCAGAAAAATGAGACTGAATATATAAAATTCCAATTATGTGCACAAATACAGGCTCTTAATGGCAGAACAGAGGGAGCTAGTCTACACTGCAACAAGCTTGTCACCAAGCATATTACATTTTCTCACTTTTCTTCATTCAGCGGCTCCAATCCTATGTTCTTTGTGAAAGAGTATATTTATAACCCTCTTTGCCATTAAATGGGCTCACTGCACTCTTATCAAATATCAGACCACCTGAATGTGCAGTGAAGCTTCACTGCCTCTGTGTGGCTGCAGACAAATACTGAACAGTTCTGGAAGACAGGTGTCAGAAATATTTTGGTAACAAAAGGAGATGCCTCGGGATCAAGAGGCTCCAGGTCACTATATGACAATTAGTCGCTGTAAATGTATTTGTTAATACTGTATGTTTCACTGAAATATAGGTTCAATGTGAATAATTTAAACTAATAATTTTGTGCTTAATAAAGTTAATGCTAACAAATTCCTATCACACATAAAATGCATACAGAGGGGGAAAATGGGCTGGTTGGTCAAAAGAGGCCCACAGCTCATTTTATTCGCCACAGTGCCCTCTAGTGGAATAATCAGGTTCTCACAATCTGATATTGTTTTCAAGTAGAAAATAAAAATTGTTGAGTAGTGTTGGTGATATTTTTATTTTAGTATTGCAGGAAACAAAGCTCTTACATTTTCCTGTATATCAATATTTAACAGTTGTACTAAATGGAGTATTTCACTAGATGAGAACCTGCTTCTTCACATGATCAGTCATTTGAAAATAATTAAAATGGGGGATCATTGTTGTACAACCGAACCATCAGCACACAATGTCTTTCTGGGGTTCTGTGAGGCGGAGGTGTGACCCAGATGCCCTTGCTGACTTTAACCAGGTGTCCTGCTTGGCCTTTTAACATGACTATCTGTGGCATGACCCCTGCTGCGCTGGGCCCGTACCCTGCCATTTCCTCCCAAACACTGCCAGCACTGTATCATTTCCCTGTCACCAAATGACTGGCTAGCTGCTGTGGCGTGCTAATGAGAGGAAGAGAGGGCAGATGAAGAGAAACTACAGGAAGACTGGTTCTTCATTTCCCCCGTGCAATACAATACACAGAATCAATCCCCCATCCTCCACTTGTCTGTCTGCAGCCACTTTGGCTGCAGGGACAAATTAAGAGCAACACAGCAGTTATTAGTGTTGGAGAAAATCTCATTTGAAGAGATAAGAGTGCTGATTTCTATCCAAAAAAAATCTGTGTGATTCAGCGGCTGTAATTTGCACATCATAATATCGCTTGTTTATCTTAGCAGATAATATTGCACCTGCCCTGTTTCTACTCTGTTCCTACATTGACAGTCAAATAAGCTTGCTCTGATTCATAAATGCAGCCGATTACTCATTTCCTGGTTCCATTTTCATGGCTGCACAAAATTCACCTTTTCTTTGCATTGATTCAAAATATTTTTTACATTTACTACGCTGTGTGACCTCAACTTTGAATCTGGAGCTGCTGCAATATTGAAATGTATCTCTGACATACAGGCGACTTCAAAGCACATGAATCATCCCATGCACTGCTCCCTCAGTGTATCCAAATAATCACACTTTAATCTGAACATCCTCTCAGTTTTCAATTAACCTCAATTAAATCGGTTTGAAAAGATAACATTTTAGATAAGATGGCTGTGTTCCTTTAGACTCATTCAAAGTTAAAGGTTTTATTTGGTTCATATCGAGTTAATCAGATGCTAACAGAGAGTGCAGACAGATAAAGGATGGGTAATCTACTGTGTTGCTTTCTCATAGAAAGCTATCAGTGTCTTTGAATAGGTTTCTCCAACAGGCCCGGGTGAATGAATTACACTAGTCTGTTAGTATTCTGCCTCTGCCGTACAAAAGGTCAATGTCAAATGCACCTCATTTAAAAGTCAATAGCGACCATGCACATCATCTCCTGGGAATTCTGTCCGGGAACCCTCCAGACGGCATTGTGTATCATTCAGTTAGCAGAGGGCAGCCAGAGAGCTTTTTTAATCTTGACCTTCCAATAAAATATGCTCCCTATCCAGAATTACATGGTCTAAAATGGAGACATAAGCTCCCAACAAATCACGGCCAGACTGAACCATCTCATGGGAGACGTTCAACAGTGTCGGACACAAACACAACAGGTTCAGCACTGGCTAAATATGCATCTCCACCTCTTTAATTCTTAAATTCTTTATTATCTTTAAATCTGAAACACGCTTTCATGCACTATAATGTCAGTATTGTCACATATGAACCAAATTAGATACAAAAAGGTATTAATAATTTTAAGAAAGCATGATAAAAAAAAAGCAAAATGATGGACGAATAAATTTCTAAATATCTCTATACATCCTCTATAAATTTCTGTTTTTAACACTGTTTGTAGAATGCTCTCTAGATAATATAAAATGTGTCTCACACAGACAGCAGCAGGGCCACTCCAGCTACAATCCACTTGGCAGGAGGCTGTTTGGTTCGGAGGTGGAGGGTCCACACATATGTGAGCCCACGCTGCTTAGTGCGGTACACCGGACACTCGTAAGTGCTCTTGAGCTCCTGCTCCTCCGCTGGCACGGCTCGAACGTACAGCACCGGCATGGCTGGGGTCAGGTCCCTCAAAACTGCCTCAGAGATGACTCCGGACTGAGTGTCCCAGCGCGCTCCTGAGAGGACACAGGACATGATGTACAATGGGTTTGAGTGGTGATACTTACAGAGATGCTCATTTTACCAAGACATGCTGTCAAAAAAACCTCAGTTAAGTAGAGCAGGATCAGTATTAGAGGGATGTTAGATGAATTCTGACCTTCCATGAAGAGTCCATGGATGTAGGCCCCCTCCCGTGGTGGGTGTCCGAAGTCCTCTTTTGTCTTCTTTGTTACGTCCACAGTCAGAGTCATCTTGTCCAGGGGCCACTGATTCTTCCGAGCGATGCTCTGCAGCACAGCTGGAGAAAAAAAAAAAATCAGCATGTTAATACTTCTGTTGCTTCGGTTACTGACGTCATCTAAGTCATATGTCATGTTAGTTCTGAGATTGTGATCTCACCAGTGAGGAAAGACTGTGGGTTGAAGAGCCCCGAGAGCCAAACAACTGCAGGGAGAACGAGGTCTTGAGTCCAGCTGTCCAGCTCACGACAGCTACACATTACATCAGTAAACCTATAAAAAAAAATCGATTCATTAACAAGATGGTGTATAGTTGCATGAAGTCTTTACAATGTGTTTGCAAGGGTCACCCTAACATTGGCTTCGTGTTCATGTGGACATAATAAAAAGGCCATGTTGAGTGAAAAATATAGTATTATTATTATGGAGCGGTTACCAATGTGCCAGTGTTTTAGTGGAGGGATAGGACAGTCTGGCCCAGGACTCTGGAACAGAGTCTGTGAACAGGGCTGACTGCAGTGTCTCCATACTGGAGGACATGGTGAGTTCTCCCTGTGGACAAAGAAGTCCTCATTAATACACAATCTTATTGATGGTAAGAGTGCTCTTTTCTTTAGTGTTTGTGTCACTGTACCTTCAGACCAAGATCCAGCTCATTAAGGGACTTCCTCATTTCTGTGAGCAAAACATTCATGCGCTCACACTCCTGGAAACAGACTAAAATGTAGGGGCTTCGCTTTGTTGTCTTTGCCATTATGTCTGCCATGTTGTACTCCTCAGGAAGCTTGTCAAGGATATCTTCAATCACACACTTGACCTGACAAACATAATATACATGGTGAGGTTATTTCTGTAGGTAGGTCATTGTATTATCAGCTGCTTCTTCTCAATAATGGTTCTTTCTGCCTCCACACCTTCTCCTCTGTGCTCTGAGCCGCCCCCTCTCCTCTGGAGGAGTCCTGGGGCCGCAGTTCGAGCAGAGTTCTCAACAGGTTGTCTGAGGTAACAGTGAGGCACTCGAGCTCAGCGTTTGGATGTAGACCATACAGAGCGGGGTTCTCGGATGGGAGACGCCCGTCGATGTAACTGTGGTAGCCGATGTAATCCATGAATGGAGGGGCCAGGAACCCGGGACACAGAAAGAGCTCCCCTTCAAACTGTGAATTAAAACATTTGAGAACGCAAAGATGAAAACACACTCCGTACAAACTGCTATTTAATATACAGCATAATGAACATTCGGACAAAATTGTCCTCATAAATCAGCGGCTGTTAGCTTGTTAGTGAAGATGAACTGAAAGAGAGCTAATCAGTCCTCTGGGGAGCTGAAACAAATTGACGCATCTATCACATAACACATAGTAAAGAGTAAAGTAAAGAGTGTCATGCAGCAGTTAGCAGCCAAATTTTGCTTTAATGTACAGAGAGGTAACCTGACCAAAGTGAGGGTGGGAAAATCAGCAATGGCAAAGACTGTAAGTACAATATTGCAGTTTAGGTTTACATCCCAAGAGGGCAGCCTTTACCTTAACAAAAACACAGAGAAATTCAAAAACAGCTTTGTAGATTTTGTTGAATATTTAGCACAGTACAGTTAAATGTAACCAGACTTTAAGTGGGTATCTAACTTAACAATCAGTAATTTTGAAATGTTGAAAATAATGTAATTCAACCGGTTTAAATCAGGTAAAATAAAAGAAAAAAGATTCTTCTAACCTGACAGCATGAACACAGACTTACCATTTTTGGATGCATGAACTCTTGCAGATAGGTCTTACACAGTCTTCTGTCCCAGTCATCAGTGATGTGTCCTCCATACATGATCTCCCCAAAAAGATAACACAAGTCCTCCCAGGGCACCTGCATGGACTATAATAAACATAGTCTGAGGGCTGATAATGCAAATATATGAAAAAATGTTATACTTAAATATAATGAGTGAAGACAAAGTCTCTTTCTAGATTTCCAGAACATCAATTATATTTTAGGATAATCTCACAAATACTTTTTAGACCATTATAAGCTCTTATTTTTTCTGCATTATTCCAGTCCTCCTCTGGAACTTCGAGCAGTAACTATACTGTACAATCTCCTCCCAAATGAGCTCTTGTAATAATGATAAAAGTAGGGAAATGTAACAAAATTATGTTTCTTTACACACACTGATCTAATGTATGACAGAAGAGTCTTTTCCTCAGCGGGAGATTATGATCTGTGAGGGTGAAGGAGGAAGAAAAGAACCTGTGATTCATAACAAATTACAAAAGCTGGAGGTTCACAATCATTTGTACCTGTATTGTTTTGCAAATTGCTTCCTTCATCAGCTCTAATTGCAGTGATCACTTATGTAGCGTTGTGAACTGTCACATTGGCTGCATGTAATTACATTTAGGATTACGCTTCATTGCCCTCCTAATGAATTCTCTGTATACGCACATACAGGTTACTGTTTGGTTAACATAATGAAGGACATTCGTTTTTGGAGGGCAGAATACCTAGGAGACATAATTGGTTGTGACCAGAGTAATAGGAGTTCTAAGAGAAATGCATTAGGAGTTGTGAGGGGTGCAGCACCCCAAGAATGGATTTTTTGTCTTCATGAAATAAAGCTAAATTACAGGTTGCGTGTTCATAGTTATAAGAGATGAAATGTGAAAAAAAGACGAGAATGAGCATTTTTCACAAATAACAGTGGAATAAAAGATTTCAATAAGTAATTGGATACACTGTGCTGCAAGTCAACATCCCTATCTGACAATAATTTCACCGCAAACACCATTATCAATATAAATTAACACAGCTTAAGAAAGCAGGAATAAAAAAAAAAAAACAAATTAAAAGTTTTATCAATATCAACAAAACTACAAAAAAATATAAATAAAAAATGTTGAATCATCTTTAAAAAATAGTGGTAAAAATACTTTGGTGTTGGCTTCTAAGTAGTTGAACAAGACACTGGCTGAGATGGTGAGGTCTCCGGTGCTGAAGGGGTAGTTATGGTTCCAGCCTTGGGGACCAAATTTACGGCGCTCTGTAACACAGGCATGAAAGAAGCAGAGGGAGAAGAACATGGAGTTGAACTCCTGTTCTCTGGAACACATATCCAGAGTGTCCTAAAACGGGAGAGAGACAGAGAGAGTAGTAAATACAGATTACAATAAATGTTACTTATTCATTTCGAGAAAGTTTTCAACACACTTGACTGAAATTGTTGAGGGCTGCATGCAGACTGGCATTCATGCCAGTTGGAGCCTCATTGGTGATTTTGATGGCGTTCTCCAGTATGCCTCTGGGGATAACATGTTGCTCAGGGCTCGGTGCCGGTTCCCCAGTGATGAACACTCTGTAGTTTGGGTGACAGTCTACTGCTGCTGTCTCCAGAAGAGCATCTAGAGAGGGCAGCCAGCGAGCCACCAGGTGTACATTCTGAACAAATAACATTTCAAAAGGATTAGGCAGATTGTATTACAGCTGGATGGAATAAATTAGTGTTTTATATTTATTATGTTTATGTTAATTTGGGAAAGATGAATTCTAAAAGAAGTGTCTTGCTTCATCTGCATTAGTAAGAAAGCCTTCACTGACTCACTTGGCTGCAGGCTTCTTCTCTGTAAAGGAGGCATTTAGGGAGCTGATCTAGCCAATTATGGTTTTTATTGAACCAAATTGAGTTTATCTCTCTTGTGCATGGACTGAGATGATATCATTAGATGCATTACAGGCTAGTTGGAAGAGCAGTCTCAAGTCACTACAGTAGCCTAGTGTCTGAAGAAAAATGCTTCCTACCTGCAGAATGACCCAGTGTCCAAGCTTAGAGGCATTCTTCAGAACCCTCTCAGCTACTTCCTCCTGCCCCTGTCCCAGAGACACGTTGTGCAAAGTGCCCTGGTCAATGGAAAATCCCAGCTTAAGTCCTGCACAGAGGGAACTGTTAGAATATTCATCCCTATCAAGTAATACAGGCTGCACAAGTAACAATGTGCGTAGTACCTAGCTTCTCTACATCTTTGAGTGGATCTACTCCAGGTGAGAGGATGAAGAACACAGGGATTGATGGGCCACTATCCTCATACAGCTTGTCAAATTCCAGCCTGGCAGCCTCCACATATTTTGTTCCCATGTTTTCCTCCACAAAGTTCCTGCCAGGAAATATTGTTAAAAAGCTTAGCAATATACAGAACTAAGAACTAAGAATGTGCATTTGTTATGTGTTTACCTTAATGCATAGGTCATCCTATCAGGGCGAAGCGCTCTCAGGATAATGAGTTTCTGGAGGGAACTTTTATTCTTCCAGTCCTGGGGAAGTCTTTCCTTTTCAGGACAACTGGATTCAACGATCTTCCTCCAGCGCTTTGGTGAGCTTTCCACGTCTCTGTCAAGTCCACTGAAGTCCTCCACTGTCGAAACCCTCTGTAGTATATCCAAATAACAGATAATGTAAGACTCCAAGCAGTGGAAAATGGCAGGTAGCAATGACCTGTAGGCTAACAAGACTGAAAATGTGACCCTTTAACATGTTATATCACACATTAACAGCCTAGACTGTACCTTAATGGCTCCCCAAGCATGGACAGAGAGGAAGGACACGGGACTAACTTTGCTGGCTTCCACAGGGAAACGCAGGAGGAAGTCAAACTCCTGAGCATCAATCAGGCCCTGCTTGAGCAGAATCTGAGGGGAAGAACCATGAGCAGTTTGTAATGATCTATGTCGTATTGATCTCTTTTCAATCATTTCCACAATAACTGAAAACTGCAAGAAACCCCTGGCAAAGGGATCGGGCAAACTCATAAAGATCGAATCAGTGCCTGTGAATGTGAAATAGCCAAATGAAGGACAGCCTTCAGAGCAGCACAATTTTGTAAGATGAAAACAGTTGGCGCAATGACAGATAATTGCATTATGCCATCAGAACCAACCCCCTTGTCAGAACCAACTGTCTGAACAGCAGCCACAGGGGAAGGTGTGAGAGGTAATCAATAGCAGCGTATGGTCCTGCTGACTGCTTTTAATTGAAGTTAATGTGGGGGCAGAAAAGTACTTTGATTGATGAGGATGACAGGAGGCCCCACCTTTGAGGCGGCCCTCAGTCCCTCACCTGGAAGGCAGTGTGTGACAAGAAGGTTAACTTGTCTCTCTCAAACAGGCCCTGGCTGGTGTACAGGAATACAGAGTAGGTGATGGCCTCAGTGAGGGTGTGCACTCGGGTCCTCACATCCTCGTCCCATTCTGCATGCTCCATTGCTTTGTTAAACACCGAGTTAAAGGTCTGGAATACAACCAAAAGGAGGACAGTTCTCTGATAAGGAATGCATACAGTACATATAGCCAAGACTACTGTACTGACAGCTAAGCACAAAAAACACTGATGTTTTGCTATAGAAGCACACATTTAAGCTGATTTGTGCCAGTAAGGTTGTGTTTAAATAGTTTTAATCATCAACAGAAACAAGAATCTGATTTAAAAAATCCAACACAATACTAAGCAAAGTGGACTCTGAGAATTGTTTGAAAGGCAGCAAAAAACGATGTGTTTCCCCTGAGAGCACTTCAGGGGTAAGGGTTTCACCTTGAGAGAAAACTGGTACATGAGGTTAATCTTGCTAAGGTCATTGATGATGAAGAAGAGGAGTGACGCTCTCTCAGCTGCTGGGCGGTATAGTTCTCGAGCCTCGTTGATCTTTGTCTCATTCTCCCTGGCCTCCACCACCTGTGTGTTCCAATTGCATAAAATGAGCTATTAGGCTCTCAGTCATGCTCCAAAACCCTCTCATTACACATATTCCTAACTACACATCATTTGCAGCTAATGCAATAAAATGAGGCGCTTGCTGTGTGACATTCAAAAACACTTGAGTGACAAAAAAAAAAATCACATGCACTCGTCTACAGTGGGACAACTGAGAGGACCCTGTTGGTGTAATAACCTCACCTTGCACTGAATGTGAGCGGCTGTGTTCTTGGTGTTTTCGAGTTGCTCCACCAGAGATATATCACCCAGAAAATTACCATGAGCCGCAGAGAGGCGATTCAACAGGTCATCCTCCAACCTCTTCAGCTCGATCTTGAAGTAGTTTTGCTGTGTGGTCAGCTCCATCTTGGGAAACGTGCATGCAAACAATTCAGGATTATATATTTAGTATTATGGATGGTTGTCTTGTATGTAAAATCATGTGGTTTTAACAGTCTATATCTTTTATAAAAGCCATTATGATTCACCTTTAGGGCCTCCAGGTCGGGCCTTTCCCGGGACACGACCTGTCCCAGCAGCTGTTCCTCCAGACCCACAGGTGTCACTGTGAAGTTGATGAGGGTGGTCTGGGCCTGGAGCTCAGGAGGAAAATGGGGATTGGCCAACTTGGTGTGGATAATGAGTTGAAATTTACTGTTGTATTCACACTCCTTGCCCCCAATTTGAATGTACCTGGATAACAGGAGAGTGCAATTTTAACCAATAGCAACTTAACTGATGTGTTGTTACATTCATTAAGGAAAGGCCACTGATGATAAATTGACAAAAAGAGCACTACACAATTTTGGGACAAACAAACTAATTGCAATAACAGCAGCAATAAACTAACTGTAATAGTTTTGTCTTCCCATCAAGTTACATTAATATCCACGATGAGACAGATTAATGACAACTAGAGGATGATTAGATGAAATATCACCAGTGCAGGTGATATCAAAATAATTTCGACAAAAAAAAGGATGGTGGTGATTATGTTGCCATTTAAACCGCTGCAGCGCAAACCTTGTGCATCTCAAAATCTATTTTTGTCCTCATGCACCTGAGCCCATTGACTTCTCACTTTCAAGCACTGCAACTTCAACAGAGAAAAGAACTTCACTTTGACTCCAAATGTCACTTAGAGTGTAGACAAATAATCTTGAAAAAATATGAAAGATTATCACCACACGAGCCAATATTTATCTGTTCCTGCATTTCAATTAAATTAGTACTGGCTTGACGAACCTGGTGGCTTTTCATTTTTCTCTAATTACCCCCAGGATGTCAGGCAAGGCCCCAATTTTACGGCACAGGTTCCTCATGGCCTGGGTCTGGTTCAACTCTATATCTTCACAAGCCAGAATTAATGTACTATTGATAGAACCATTACTCCACCAAATTAAAGTCCTTGCTGATGGATTGGCTTGTAGTCTTCCGTCAGCCATGAAAGGAATAATTAGTATTCATTACTTCACACTCTACAACATTCCAATTATTAATGAACTTCAGCTGTGGATCCCTACCAGATCCATCATGGCTGCCCCAGCAGGTTGTATTAATCATCGACAGAAACAAGTGTGCGGGTCATCTACAAGGGATAAACTTATAATCAGATTTACTATGATGAATTGTTATGTCTGGACAGACAGGACTTCAGAAGAAGTTCAATGAACATGGGCCAAGATATTCAATATTCATGGTCATACATAGATCAGAGCAAGAAAGATGTAAACATTTTTGAGGGGGAAGTCAAAGCAGAATGTCAATATGTGTTTTTTTCTATTTATTCTGCTGCTGGTTTTCCTGTTTAGGGAATCTGCTAGATTTAGCCTGAGGGTCACTGGTGACTGAATGAAGGTAATTACAGAGCAGCTATTTAGTGTTAATTTTTGTGAAGTTGATTGTAATGGGCAGCATGTTTGAAAGTCAGACAGATTAACCAAATACAGGGCGTTTCAGACATTTACCAGTTTGGATTTCCTGCATAACTTAATAATAGATATGTTTTTAAGTGAGGCAGCATTAGTGGCCTTGTTCATGATTAAATGATATATATGTCCTCACTACTTGACAATTAACATCACATTATGATTTAAGATAATCCAGATGCAAGGAGTCATCCTACCGGGAGTAAAGTTGTTTCAGTAATGTTATTTCCAAATAAATTCATGCAGACAAATGCCAAAAAGATCAGTGTGATGAAATTAGTGAAGCTGAAGACCACATAAATTTAGTGTGTTACATGTCATCTTTTTATCAGTGACGGGAGTCCTTATACATAACCATGACTGCCCGCAATTCAGCTTTTATACTGAGGCTCAGCTGTTCAATATTCATCCCACCTAAAGAATATGAACACACAAATATACATCTATCACCCATCTTGAGGGGCCAATCAATATGTTGGCCTCAGGGATTCAGAACATGCGCCACAAATTCATTTATAATCTAAAGAGTGGGCAATAATAATGCGTTCAGTCATGTCTCATGGTGTTTCGATGCTCAGTGAGATTCAACCATCTGGCAAATCTGCTCCTATTGTCTAACACCGCAGACACATCGGGACAAGTTGTGGGCATATTGAGTTGTGTCGCAACAGGGATACAAAACCCATACATTGATTTAAAAGGTTTATTGGTGTGCAACAGCCCCATACTAAATTGCTTTCACAAAGCAAAGAGTTAGCTATTGGTGAGCTGGTTTGATGTGTCATATATGATTTTTTTAACAAAACAGTTTCAGTACCAACCTTCCTCTTTTGATAGTATTTCTGCCCAGTAGAGGCTCCAAGACTGGGTCGACTTTTTCAGGCAGATTTTCTATGAGGACTGTTTCACCACAGGCAAGGGCTTGTTCAATCACATCTAGATAACTGTTGAAAAAAAAAAGCAACTGAATTAAAAAACAAAACAAAACGTAAAAATGAACTTTCATCAAACACATTTTTATGGTATGTTAGCACTCCCTGACATATTAAAACAGGACACTGTGATTGCAAACAGACTCTCACCCTCCCTGTCCCAGCTGCACCACCCTCAGCTCTGAACCTAGCCAGTTTCGGATCCACTTGATGCCCTGCTGCTGTGGGTCAATGATGAGTGGCCAACGCTCACTGGTGGTCAGGATGGCAGCATTCTCGGTGGACATCCTATCATTTGGCAGGCCCTGGTTATGCCAGGCAGCCACAGTGGCATCATCTGTAAGCATGAGGATTGGATCCAGGCCGTCTGTCAGGGGTACAGGGACCTGGAACAGAAACAGAGGAGTGATGTCACTCTAGTTGGAGCACTGGTAATGGTACAATGAGCTCCAGGCCACAGACTTTGCTTTGGATGTTTGCTGTTCACTCTCCAAACAACTGCAGTCTAAAAAACACAAAGTCTGGTGGCCTTACCTTCTGAGACTGAAGGAAAGGGATCCATGTGTTGTGAAGGAGATCCACACGATACTGCCTGGTAAAGTAACCCATGTAGGAGACGAATGCTGAAGTGATGAGGACATCACCACACAGTGTTTTCTGTTGCTTTTGATACTGAACAATTGCCTGTGACCAGCGCTCCTTCTCTGACTGAAAGACACAAAGACCGGGATTCAATATCACTCTAAAAATACACAGGAGACACACAAAAGCTAATTTACAAGGAGAATGCTTCTAGTTGAGCTGAGGACAGTTATCCTCTATACGGCAGGAAAACATACACGTGGGGCAACTTCACAGTCCATTTATAGTGCAAACTAAGAAGATGTAAGCAATAAAGCCTACGAGTGCAATTCCCTTAAAATAGCTTTGGAAGTCTGGCTGTAGATTCACTCAGCATCAATTTAACATTAATTCAAACCTTCAATACTATGACTGTGACAGCACTACAACAATAAATCATGCATGGCATTTTCTTACAAGGGGCTGTGGATCTAGAATATGTCACATAATAAATTCTCAGACAGTTAAAAATCACTATAATTTTACTCTAATGTATTATGGATTGCCTGTAATATCACTCAGTCTGGGGAGAGACATTGTTAATTTCCAACAGCTGTTGAGGCTTTGAGTTAAGTTAATGATTAAATATAGACGGCCTGATTTATTAGTCTGAACACTATTGCTTCCAGGTCAATGCCATAAAGACAAAACATTTATCTTGATATGCTTAAAAGCCAAGCTGTTCCATGCAAACCACATTTATTTTCTGGAATAAGAAAGTCGAATTTACAAAATGGCCACTGAAATGGCCATCTTTTATTTCATATTAGCATCCATAAAGATAACAGATACTGTAGCTCTAAAAGGCAAATTCATGGGAATGTTAAAGTTCAGTATAATATTCAACAAATTATACAAATTTACATTCAGCATTTATATATTATTTATCCCATATATTCCATAACTTCTTCTTGATACTTTGATACTCAATTTCTTAAGAAATTCTTTAGTGATTATTGCAATAATATCATACAGAAATGCACACAGATGCAGTGTATACAGTATATACAGTAAATACACACACAACCTGTCTGCTGCACTGACTGAGAGCCGTGTTACTGTAGCGTTCCTGTCATCTCTCTTCCTTTCTCGCTTTGGAAACCGTTCAGCCAGCCAGTTGCCCAGTTCACTCATGCGTTTTCTGTGGTCCAGCCCTCTCTACCTGTCTCACAAGTCCCCAGTATGCTGCTGGGCCAGGCTGTAAAATCTCCCTCTGCCTGATCTACTCACACAACTGTCAGTCTATCTTGCCAGGACATAACAACTTTTAGTCCAGTTTACTGATGCAATTCGATTACCAGCACCTCTCCATGCATGCCTCCGGCAAATTGACAGTTTACTTTATGCCAGGTCTGCCCCAGTGACACCACCAAACTCCTCTATGTCTCCTTGTTTACCTCTAAGCCCTTGACTAGTCGGTTGGCCAGCTCTATGGTCTGGTTGGTATGCGTCACCTCCTCCTGACAACTGATTTTCTCAGCTGTAGCCCTTTCAAACTGAGCTGTAAGGCTCTGGAGGCTGACGTCAAGATCCTAAAGAAACAAGCCAAAGGAAATGGAAATTAGAAACCATTAAAAAAAATCTAGCTTTTAGACTAAGTGACTAAATTAAGTATAATAATAACATTGCACTCACCACCAATTTCTTTTGAACTGCTAACAGTCTGGCTGTTGCCGTTTCTAGTTCGGCATTAGCTTGTGATAATGCATGCCTCTTTGGAATGACCTCACAATAAATCTGTGAAAAAAGGAGGCATACTTTATGAAAGGGGAAAAAAAGCTCCGCAGTGAAGAACAAGCCACCTTTCTTGCAGAAAATACAAGAAAACGCATTGACATTTATCATAACTACAACCTATCCAAAGGCATCGCCTAACCTCATAGTATCTGACAATGTTAATGGTCCAGGCACAGAGACCAGCTGCAGCTGTAGATTTGGTCCGAACTAGGTCAGGGTGGAACTCTGGCTTTCTCAGATACTCTTGTTTCACCACAGTCAAACAGGACTCAGGGATATTCTCCTTGTCATATGATACCAGGGCCTGCAGGAAATCATCCACCTGCCAGACATGAACACAAATACAGGATACATTATTTACTGTACCAGCATTTCGGGCTGATATCAATCAAAAATTAGGCATTGTTAGAAAGAATTTTCTTATTAACAGAACCTGAGATGAGACACACACATGGCAGCTTGATACAACATTGTGCTACGTTTGCAAACAAGACTCACACAACAAGGATTAGTATTTCTTTCTCCATTCAACTCAAATTATATAATCTCTGTCGTTAAGTGAAATTTGCTTTAAAATACTTTAATACTTTAAAGATTTATGAGGTTTGATACTGGAAGACCTCTCACAGTCTATACACACAGTCATAATATATAGTCGTATCATACCATAGTCATATCTAAGACTACCACTATTTACCTGAATGCATTTAGATATGTGAGTAAAAATAAAATATATTATCCTGAAAGGGCTTTTTAAGTTTTCAGAAAAACCTTTACCTTTAAAATCATTTTCATTTTCTATGATTGTCACTGGTCTTCCCTATTTTCACCTGTTGTCCACTGACAGCCGGATACAGTTCAGTGAAAATAAGCTTTTATGCCTTTGTTGTGGCCTGGATGTTTTTTTTTCTTCTCAAAATTATGTATATGAGAGCCATGTATCGGAAATAAATCTGATCTCAACCGATAATACGCTGAAAAACCTATTACATGTAAATGCTGAAAATATGCGTTCGGGACAGAAAGAACTGATCCCCATTTCATGGTAAATTCTACTTGCCTTTTAAACAGCAAATACATCCCTTTATGGCCATACTTGCATTAATAACGGCTAGAGGTTGCAAGTCAGATCAACACACTTGCTCCCTACTGAGTGAGCATATTCATAGAGCTATCCAGCTGTAATGTGAGCATTGGAGAGATGCGTGGCAGGGCCAGGGTCAAGGCCCACACACAAATTAGATTGGCATTAATCAGGCAGATGTGATTGACATGATGACAGCTTAACCTTGCCCATGAAGGCCCGCGCCGCCTTCCAGCTCCGATCCTTAGGCACTCGACCGCGGGGAGCTAGCAGAACCATCACAGCTGCTGCTACATTGATCACTGCAGCTGGAGGGTTTGGAAAGGCCTTCAGCTCAGTGAGATTCACCTAAAAAAAACAATTAGAAAAATTACATACAATCTTTAAAATGACTGAAATTTGATGAGACTTGGCTCAGGTTGATAAAATGAAGCACCTTGTTGAGGGTGTGCAGTGCTGCTGTGGCAGCTGTCAGTGACGGCTCTGCCTTGGCTAGGTCATTTTCACAGTCTTTCTGTTTGACTGAGACTTCTGCCTGAATGACAGCAACCTGCACAAAGCAAACATAATGGATTAAATTATGAAAGTGAAATGTAGTGCATGGTATGATTTGTGTGTGTGGTACACACTATGTTCATGAGGCATGAAAACCAACATGTGATATCTCACCTTTTGTGCCTCGACATCCGCAGCCTCTCTCTTGCTACTAACCCTCTCAGTCTGCAGTCCAATCTTTGTAATTAGAGCCTCAATATTCTGTTTTTTAAAGGTCAGCTCAGCTTCTTGGGATGCCAATTTAGCTTTTAGATCCTCAACCTGAAACAGAGAAAAAAATTATAACACATACACCAATGTGTAATGTGTTTAATGTCAGGGAAAAACCCACGATTTAAATCAAACACTAACACTACTCCTAATTTTCCTACCTCAACCTTGCACCTCAAACCCTACTATTAGCCTCCTAGAGTATATAATACAGGCTTACCTGAGTGGAGGTGGTTTTGAGTTTTTGAAGGCCGCTGTCAAGCCGGTTCATCTTGTGCTGGAGCTGAGCCCGACTCTTCTCCAGAAGGTTCCTGTACAGGGTGATTTGCTGGAGAAAGCTCTTGGGGGTGGTGTAATTGTACCTCTTCTCATTGCGCTGGTATTTTTCACTTGCCTGGTTGACACTGGTGTGAACGTAGGCCATGAAAAGACTGATGGATTCCTGGACGGCAGGCTGTAAAAATAAGCAGACAAGGGGGGAGAGGGGAGAACAGGGCGAGCTGGATTGAGTAGAGTTTAACATCCTCAACCTGATGGGGACTGAAATATTATCTTCATAAATTTTGAATTCATCTACAAGTTTTGCCATCTTACTTGGCTGGCCCTGACTTACTCAATCTGAAATTTAGGTGCAGCTAGCAGGAATGATTAGACTGTGAAACCACTGTGAAAATAATGTGTTTAGACCACTGACGTGCAGCTTGTAAAACATGCACACTGTTTACATTATCTCTGATGTCCTCCAACTTTCTAAACACTGTCTACAGCAGCTGTTGTACTACATTCCAACTAGGTATTCATCATATAGTGCTCAATGACATAGAGCTTCTATTAATCTTACAGTTAGCGATCAATTAAAGCAAAAACAAATGAGCAGAGAATACAAGGATCAAACCTAACCATAACTCACAAAAAGCCATTGTTAATGATCATGGAGCCAGTAGCAAAAAAATCATTATTAATTAAGATCTGACATAATGCTATTTGACAAAGCATGCTATGTTCAGTTGAGATGCGAAGAAGCACTCATTGATTGGCCTTGTGTAACAACTATTAGTGGGTTGTGCATTTCTAACTTTAAATAAATGATCATTTCATTTCTTGTTTCCCTGCCCCCTAAAAAGATAAACAATCACTAATGACTTTAAATATACAGTATTGTCTCATATATTGCTTTGTTTCAACTTTTCAGAATTTTTTGTTATTAATGCACATTAACATAAATGAACACAAAGTGCTTTTTGCAGAAACATTTATTCCACATGTCCTCCTCTGTGTACCTTTCCTTTACTTTAAATCCAATACTTAAATTAAATCATTTGCCAGTTCGTTTCTAAATGAATCGCTTTGTCTATAAAATGGGAGAAAATTGTGAAAAATGTCGGTTTTAATTTATCTATTGAATGTAGTGCTGACACGTATCTTTTATAAGTTTTGCCTGACCAACAGTCCCAAACCTAAAGATATTCTGTTCACTCTTATGTATGCCAAAGAAAAGGATCAAATGCTCACATCTGAGGAGGTGGAAAGAGCAAATATTTGGCATTTTTGCATAAAATGACTAAAAAGAGGCTCTGATTACCAGAATGGTTGTCAGTTCATTTTTCTCAATGGATGAATTGACTAACAGTTGCAGCTTTAACTATTACCCCCATGCTTGAATACTGGTCTGAATACAGCTGCTGCTATTACTCACCCCACCTCTAACCTCTAATAATATTAGTGCTGAACTTGCCTCTACTACTCTGACTTAAGTACTTAAAGCTCTAATAATCCCACATCTTCTTGAGAATTACAGCTGCTACTAGGACACTGCTTTTTTGCAGCACATGAACATCCGGACATGGACAGATGTGCACACATACAAACAGTGGAAAGTAATAGTCTGGCAAGTGTGCACATATGTGATGACACTTCCTGGTTGTGACAGCTGTGCCTCCTTAGAGGGTCGTTATGTGCTTAATCACTCTTCTCTCATTAACATAAATGATTCTGGGTTGTGATCGTTCCACTGCTATGATGGAAAACAATGATATGCCTGCACTCACTGTGAGTCTCCAGGCATGTGTTCAGCAATTTGTCAGTACCTCAGCAGAGAACTAATGATGAGGGATCTATGGAGACGTTAATCCAGCTGCACTGTAGTAATTAGAAGGTGTTCATTAAAGTCTAACTCTGTCTGGAATAAGGGGGTACATGGCAAACGTAGGGAAGATTCCCCTTCTGTATGTCACACCCATAGACAGCCTATATTGTTATTTGCAATAATATTTTATAATTCACACGTGCGGTGGAAAGAAGGGAGTCACAAAATAATAATTTCATTGAGAATTTGAATATTAGGAAGAGAGATATGGTGAGATAAAGCACTTGGATTCAAAGGCCTGACCTCAATGCCTTCGATCTCTTGGATGAACCTGTAGCTGACTGACTGCAGAGCCTCTGAGGTCCAAGGATGGAACCAGTCAATGGTGGTGCACTGGACCAGAGCGGGGAATCGACGGGCCCTAACACGAAGGGCAGTGCCCACGGGAGACAAACACAGCACCACCTACAAAGCAGGAAGGAATCAGAGAAAGAGTCACACAAGCATACATACTGTACATAAACAGGAATGTGCAAATCTCCATACTTGAGCATGACAAGATATACAGCCAAGTACATATAGGAAAATCAACACAGGTCATAGATATGACAGATGCATCCAAAAGGGAAACCATAACTGGCAGTCTTCCGTGCCCCCACTTCCATCAACTTGGCATATGGACAGGCAGCCACATTCCCAGTTGGTTGTAGCAGACGGTGACGCTACCAGAGGCCCTGGCGCAAAGACTAGCTGGATGGCATACATGTATAGTGAGACAAGAATTTCCTCCCTCCCCCCCTCGTTTGTCTGGCTCTGTTAATCCAGCCTGTCAAACATATTTAATAACATTACACAGCAGCTGTGCTTTTAATTTTGTAGCTCAAACATGCTAGAGTATGTGTAAGATTTTCTCATTAATTTCTTGTTGTTGTTGTCAGCTGCGTCGGCACATTCAAGTGCTATCAACAATCACCCAGTACAACACTGATCTGGTGTGTGCTTTCAATTTATGTTGGTCACTCTATGTGTCCACCACTAATAGCTCACAGAATCTGAATCATTCTTGCTGCTAGGTTAGTAAAAAAGCAAGCAGCCAGTAGATTAGCTGAGGCTACAGCTAAAGGACATGAATGGCTACTCCAAAAAATACATATTTAATCTTCATGGCTAAAAGCACTGGTCACTAACGATGTCTTTAGATTTTGAAAGACTAGACCGTGAGCTGTAGTTGAACTCGGTCAGTGAAGAATCTCCAGCAGTTCTCCTTGCTGTCCAGCAGTCCCAGGGCTCGAACCTCAGCTCTCACACCTGACACAATACCTTCAATCTCCTCCTCACTGAAGAGCTCAGGAACTTCTCCTGGAAGGAAAGGCACAGTCACATTGTCAGACTGACAAGCTCTGGCGATCAATATTCACTCTTCATATAAGTTTGTAATTTCAGAATGATTTCAAAGACTGAATACGGTTGATAATTGATGATGTAAACTCATGAAGACGATTCTAACGCTATGATAACAACATCCATGTTCTCTCAGGCAGACACAGCTGAAAACAGTATGTGATTATTATGGACTTTGGTTCTGACCTGATGCCAGTAAGTCATTAATAATGACCAGAAACTGCTCATCAGGTATCTGTGCGTCAGTCAGGAGCAAAGCCACACGCTGGTTCTTCACTCCAGTCTTTAGGAACAAACCTGCCAGATCCAGCTACACAAAACCACACATGCCATGAATGGACACCTGCTGTATAATGGTCACTCTGATATAGAATCCATAAAAGAATTTCAAATTGTCCAATAATAATTGATGGGACAGTACAAGTAACTTGATAACGGTTTGATTTTTTAAAGAGGCTATTAAAATTAAATTGACAAACTTGCTTCATCAATGAGATATTGAAATATTTCCCAGTGGCTTTAAATAGTATCTGACAAGTATTTCCAGTGTCAATGGGGAACAAAACTGAATTGCATCAATAACCTGAAAGTAGCCACATGGAAAATTGATATTTCTATTGAATTCTTTTAAAAAAAAGATCTTGATTTAAGTGAATCGTGAAGAATGAAGGATTGTAACTACAAGCAGGTAACTTATATACATTTTTAAAAAATTCATAATTTTCTGTGGTCATACTGTGCTTGTAACCTATTAATAACGTTAATATTTACCTTGAGGTCCTGGATGCTATAACCCTTACTCAGAGTGATTTGGAAGACTTCCACTGAGGATATGTAGGCAGCCAGACGAGTCAGGCTCTGCTTCCCACTGCCCCCGACCCCAACCAGTAAGCCATGACCTCTTGGAGACTCCAGGATACGACTGATGCGACAGCTGGTAACAACACAGTCTTTGTTATGTCATGAAACATCTCTGTCCAACCAAATGTTATAATTCTATACAGACTGTCTTTAAACATCCTAATATGCAGCCCCCACATGTCAATAACTCATATCATATTATCTTCCTGCATCAAACTGCCATCTTTATATTTCATAAAATTGTTTATGTTCTTTTGTTATTACTTTATGTTATGCTTATAAGCTCTTTCGTTAGTTGATGTGTGTTTAGTGTCTTCTGGCTTAATTTTGGATGCAAAACAGTTCAGGAACATTATGAAAGGAAAATATAAAATTATGTTTACTATGATCATTCTAATTATTATAATAATGTGGGAACCAGCTTTACTTACACATGCTGCATGGCATCTTCAAACAGCACCAGATTCATGGCTGCATTGAGTTCATTGTAGCTCTCCAGGGCATCTGTGAGGATGGACCTGAGCACGGACCAGTCTGTAACAGGAGTATAGGAGGCTTCATCGCCCATTTGGGCAAAGTGGCAATAGAGGAGGGGCTGCTTTGTCACCTTTTTGTCCTCCAGTCCCTGGAAGAGGACAAGCATAATAAATCATTGGAATCGTTCGGTCAGTGTTGATATCCGAAGGTGAGGAACAGCAATTTATACTCTGTTTACACTGTTTATCAGAGTCTGTAGTTCACCTCAAAGCATTCATGCACAGTCTCCATCTGGAGCCTCCGGAAGAGCTGCAGGTCCATGACATCTACCAGTCTGTCTGAGTACACTCTGCAGGACTCGTGGAGCCATAACAGTGCCAGGTCAGTGCCCTCTTTGACACTCTCAGGCCCAGCGAAGAGGATGCCCTGAACAACACAGAAAATTATATGAAGATCTCGCTTTCCATTCAAAAGTCAAATTACAGAAATGGCTCCCTGTCAGCACTACCTGAAAGACGTTTGACAAGTCTCGTAGATTAAAC
Source organism: Centropyge bicolor (assembly GCA_037975185.1). NCBI lineage: Eukaryota > Metazoa > Chordata > Actinopteri > Pomacanthidae > Centropyge > Centropyge bicolor. The sequence goes on along the minus strand of JBBMOC010000038.1, from coordinate 173,614 downwards.
GTATAGTGAAATTTGATGGCTGTGGGCAGAAAGCTGTGGAGCATCTTGTGATGAAGAGTGATGGCAGCTTGGACCACAGCTGTAGCACTCCTCTGAACAAGTGGACTGAAAAGCTGCTGCTTCAAGTGGCCACACAGGATCTGACTGAAGATGGACATCTGAGCCTCAGATGAAGGGAAGTTCACTGTAAACACTGAGAAATGTCTCTGCAAAGAGCAAAGGCACAATCAAATTCAAGAAAATATTTAGCGATGTATAATGTTAATTTTCACAGGGCACTAGTTTAGGGATAACTTCAATGTAACCCCAAAAAGGCATTTTAATTAAAACTAATCTATATGGAAATATGTATTTAAACTACACATTACAGGCTTATTTTTTGTAGTAGTTGCTACATCATTAATAATACATCCTCACCATGCTGCCACTTGACTATAAATATTGTGTTGAAATATTGTTGTTACATGTTTTATTTATGCTCCAAACCACACAGGAGATTTAAGATCAGTCTTCCCTGAAGTATTGTTATTGCTGAAAATTCTTCTTCTTCTCCATGGTAATCCTTACCTCTGCAAACAATTATGTGAAATGAGTTTCTGAGAAGTTTCTGCAGATGACAGTTTACTATCAGACCATATTGACTCAACAGTCTTGACGGCATTTTGGATGGATAAAGAGTGTTGTTGTCAAAGTGAGCTTTAAAATAAGAATCTGTGCACTCATTCTATATTTAGAAATATACTGTACTTGAAAAACCATGAAAGCTTATAAGACTGTCAACACAAGTTTTGCAATTTGCATTGGAAAATAAATTATTCTGGTAAAATATGGTTATTTTAACAGCAATTTAGCTGGAAAAACATACCTGTAGTCTGGGGTTGATGGTGAAGCTCCCAGCAGTTGGATTCATACAGGCAACATACTGTGTATTGTGTATTTCTTTTAGGGTCAGTTTCTGTCTGTCATACCTATGAGACAGAAAACAAGGCCTGGTTAATTAAACAAAACATACCATACTATGGCAAAATGTTTCATGCTGAGACGTGAGACTTCTCACCAGTGCCCATAATCCAGATGCTGCCGTATAAGTGTGTGAGGCTGCACTGTTCCGTAACTGTCGACAGCTGGCATGTTCATATCATCAATAAAGTAGACCATCCGTCTGTTGCCTACAGGGGAGTAGCTCCTGCCTGCTCTTTTTTCTAATGGTCGCTCCAGAATCGCTACAAGGGAAAGCAAAGTGATTTGTCACAAATCAGCAACAAAAAACTAAACAAAACTCCAGTTACTAACACATACAAGACAAACAAACAGCTATTTTAAAGCACTCGATTACCCTAACCAAATTAACTTTGGAAATGTGAGGATGTCTTATGACTTTGGTAATGATAATAATACCTGTGGGTGAAGTTTTCTCCCCCTCCACCTTTTCTAAATCTGAACATTACCAGCAGATGGTGCTACAGTTTACTTGATGTGCTTGTCTGTACAACAAAACAATCAAAAAACCCCACTCACCCTGCAGCATGAGGGAGGTAGTGTAGTAGTTGAAGGGTACTTTTGTAGTCATGTAACTCTCGGGCAGACAGTCTAACTTGTTCCTGACAAGTGCCGTCTTTCCCACTCCAGCATTCCCCACAAGCATCACTGGCTGTCTCCTCTCCAGCAACAAGTCCATGAAGTACCGAAGACGCACAGTCTCTGCTGTGTGTACCACAACAGCCTGCAATCATAGAAACAGCAGGAAGACAGAGAACAGAAACATACATAGTTATTATGGCTTTCTTTGAGTGTGATTTATTGACAGACATGTGTTCAGTGAATTGTATGTGATTTATAATTTCTTGTATTTCCCCAGTACACCACAACTATTCTGTCATAATAGCATCATTTGCTCAGAACAAAACCCTACTAATTACGGCTCAGCAAGAGCCTTTGGAGCATTCACAGCTGTACGCGGGAGCAGAAAGAAAGACAATAGAGCGTGGGTGATAGCTCAAGCCTTGTTGCTCATGCCTTCACCCCCACACAGTCTGGTATGGGGTGTAGTAGATGGTAATCAGACACAGTGGAAAGCCTATCATCCATTCTAGCACCCCTGCCATAACCTCGTGATGTGACTTTACCCTCTCTTATTATGTTCACTGAGGTAGAAATACATTTTTAATATGGCTGTATTGTTCATTTTTTGGTTATTTTTCTTTAAGAAGGTTGCTTCTTGTGATTATGTATGTATATGATTATTTGTCTATTGCTTCGAAAAGTCTGTGTTTCTGTAGTTACATGAAGGGTCCTACTCTTCCATATTTATAAAAGCTTACATGTTCTTACCTGCAATGGTGTACAAGCTTCCATTTCAAACGGAGGCACAGTATCACCCCACGGCAAGAATCGTCTGGTTTGAGGGTCAAGATAGTAGTCAAACACAGTCCCCTGCGCTGGTAGCTTCACTGTCTTCATTTCTTTGGCCCACCACTGACTGAACTCTACCCGGTAATCATAGAGCTGGGAAATTCATGGAAGATATAATATCATGCATTAATTCATACAATTTCAATAGACAACCCATCATTAGTCCAAATGATTGACAGTTAAGCTCATCTTATTCTTGGTCAGCTGACACTCTTGACTCTCTCAACAAAAGGAACTATGTCACGCCTCAGCCTATATTTATACGTTTGACAGAAGAACAAAGCCAGGAGTGAGTGGAATGATAACTAAGTGGACTATTACAAGGAGTATTGACAAAGTCTCCACTAACATTGTCCAACAGGCCTTGATGTTGCCTGCAACATTAATACGCAATTTTGTATGGAAAATGCATTATGTTAGTCCAAGGACAACTGTTGAGTTTTGAGCACCCAAGACACATGACATTCTTTTTGCACACCTTACTGCAATTTGCACACTTGTGAATGCAGTGTATTTGGCATTTGTGTCAGCACTATTCCGTGTACTGTGTGGTTTGTTCATGTACTGTTGTTGTGACATGCAAATTTCTACATGGGCATAAAGTATCTATACCTCATACCATACTCAGTTTTATCCACTTGAATTTAACCAAAGTAATACCTGATCTTGATATAGAGCTCCACCAAAAGCCCAGATACAAGCAAAGGTGAAGTAGGTCTCATAGAGCTCGCGTGGAGAGTCAGATGGAATATTTTCTGGTGTTAGAAGGCAGTCGAGCAAAGTGCAGAGCGTCTGAGGGAGAAAAAAACAGAATCATTTTATTGTGATTTGCCGACTGTATAGGCAAAAAAAAAAAAGAACTTAATCCACTATGCATGCTTGTGTGTTCTATACCTGCACCATGGAGTTTTCTGGGATAGGAGTGATTGTCTTGAAGTTGCTTCTCATCTGTTCTAAACAACGAGGAACATATTTTTCAAACAGAATGGTGAGGTGGGCCCTTTCTGTCTGCCGTTCTCGTTGGTCAATCCAGCTGGCAACATACCTGAGCAACAACCCAAAGAATAATTTTTAAATTGCTGTGCTGACTGGATCAGAATCTAAATTGGTGTCCTTTGTCTTTTGAGTAAAATGCAGCACAGGCACAAGCACAAAACATGACACAGAAGATAGTATAAAAACAGCACTCTATTGAAAACCTTAAAAATATTTTGATATCTTTTAAATACAAACTGTGTGACTCACGGGTTCCAGCCCAGGTCCTGGTGGTTAACATAGAGAATTCCTGCTCGAGACACAGTGGCAGGAGTGGCCGTCCTTAGATGACTGATTTCAAACACCAGTCTCATGGAGGACGTGACAGGCACACGTTCATTACTGGCCAGAGTTAGTACCTGAAAGATGTTTTGAAATATCATAACATTTGAATGGTCAACATGATGGACATGACTCTACCCAAACAATAAGGGAAACACCTTCATATCTCATCAGGTTTGACAGACTTGCTTTAGAATATTTCAAATATACAAGATCACTGTGACATGATTCATCACTCTGGAAAAAGATCTCCAGGTACTCACACTCCAGGAAGTGATTGCTGAAGGAGGGGGAAAGAAACATCTTTTTCTATCTATACCACCTCAGTTGCCATGTGTTGAACAATAGCGTATGAGTGAACAGGAGGGAGGTACCTTGTTGTCATCCATCACTGTGTTGAGTGATTCAATCCACATCGGATCAATGTCTCCATCCAACACAATCCACTTAGGTCCTGTGTGGGAGATGTTTGCTTGCTCTCGCATCAGTGATGAAAACAAACCTTACAGAATAGAGATTGAAGAACACAAACAACAACTGAAATTACAAGGTATGAGCACTGTTTGCACCTATGATGAGTTAACACTGGTTCATGTGTTCTAAATTTTGTTCATCTCAATCAAAAGGAGCTTTGTTTACCATCTTTCCACTCTCGAGTTGCAGGATGGATGAAGCCGAACAATTCATCTCTGTCCACTGCCTTTGGATTGAGGTCATTCCATACAGGCTTCCTCTTCAAGTTTACATAGGTTTTATGGAGAACTCTTAATATCTGTTAAAAAGATAAATACCTGACTTTTGATGCTTACCTTCCAAAACATTTGAGCATTTACTTAATACAATTTTACAATTTTTAAGGCAATAAAATTCAACCTGGCTTTTCCCAGTGGCTGCATTTCCAAGAACAAAGACAGAATGACGCACTGCCATGAGTTCCTCCAACTGCACCACCTGACAAAACAAATGTTTAGAAAAAGATTCCTGCTTTTTTTTTTTAAGCATTGACCTGGAATACATTATATCATGTCAAACCTTAAGGATGAATGTCTCCTCGGACTGGAGTCGGAGCTCCACTGCGGCCTCACGGACAGCCTTTTCAAAGTCCCAGTCTCTCTCTCTCTCCACCTCCAGGCCTGGGAACAGGTCTCCCAGCAGTCCCAAGAAGATAGTCACATCCTCTGTCACAATCTTAGGCATGTTGAAGTCCCTCAGCGCACGCATCAGTACCTGGGAAATAAAGTGCACTTTGAGACTATATAAGGCAATGTGCCTTGCTCTTTTGGCTGTAAGATAACATACACATATAAGTCACCTGATCCTCTGGTCTACTCTTGTCTCTTCTTCTCAGTGCCCCTGCCACAACCAGAACAGACTTGACAGCACGCAACCCCCAATCATAGTGGTCCTAAAAGACAAATGAGAGACAGTAAAGATGTGTGTTCCTGTGTTTATGCTTGCCATAAATCGTGTCATACCAAGTACTAAGATATATTGAATGGTTTCATGCATCGCTGTCCGCCTGAGGTATAGCTGAAAAGATCTATTGTTAATGCTCTCTTTTCTAATCCAACATTATGAAATATAACAGTGTCGTTCAGTACTTTTCTCCTACCTGCTTTGAGAGCAGCTCCTTGCAGAGAGTGTACAACGTTATAAACTTCCTGGCTAAAAGCTTAGCACCACGGAAGCCCTCTGCGACCAACATTATCTCACAGATAAGCTCGGTGTCAGGCACCACCATGGCACAGGGTCTACAGCAGGACACAAACAGTGAAGAATGAACTTCATGCTGAGTATAGGCAAACTTAAAACAGAGTTTAGAGTTTTTCCCACCTGAAAAGAGCCTTGAGGTTCTCCGGTAGCTCCGTCCTACCTGCATAGCCAGGGTTCATAGTGATGAAAATCCCTACAGAGGGCTTTAAGACAATGTCTTTATCCAAGAACAGAAACCTGCAGGGGTGCATCGTGAGTTAATTCATTTTTCACTATTAGAGCATAAAGGATTCATGTATTCACGTCAGCTGATTACCTTTTCTTTTTAGAGCGAATGGCATCCTGTATAGTTTTGACCTGCACTGCTACAACTGACAGAACATCCACAGCGATACGATTGAACTCATCAAAGCAGCCCCATGCTCCAGTCTGGGCCAGACCCTTGTAGATATTTCCAATTGACTGAACAAAGACAAAGAGAATTATGCTCTGCATTTAAACATGGATGTTTACTGAAACATCTAATCAAGACATAGACTGACCATTGGAAATAATAATGAATTGTGAACTGAATTTCACACCTTGTAGTCCATCTGTTCAGAACAGTTGAAGATGTATACCATGACACCCATGGCTCTGCCAAGATCCTTAGTGGTCTCAGTCTTCCCTGTTCCAGCGGGGCCTGCTGGGGCTCCACTCATGGTCAGGTGGAGTGACTGAGTCAAGGTGATGTAACAACTAAACATGCCCATGGCAACAGGACACAGAGAAACACAAATATGCGGTTTAGCAATGCCTAATGTAGCAAACATATTGATATGTTAGATGTATCGACTGAAAACAAATAAGCAGCAAGGTTACCGGTCTGTGAGGGGAGTGATGACTAGACGCGGCGTATTTCCAAGATACTCGTATGAGTAACGGAACTGAGCATCACAGATGTTAACGAAGCAGTGATGCTGCTGCTCATACCAGCAATGCCGGAGCTGAGAAAGCCACTGAAAGGCCTGTGAGCTGGTGACCTGTGAACACAGAGGGATGCTTTGAAATTAAGAGATAATATGTCACAAAAGATACAGCACATGTGAACAGCAGGTAGCAGAATGATTGGAACTAGATAAAACGTTGTCTTGTTTCAGTCTAGGCCTGCAGTCTATATTTTAATCATTGCATTTTAGTGAATCAGAGGCAAAAATTGTGCTTTTCCTATTCAAGTTTGTAATGTTATTTTAATTGTTAACTAAGTAAGTTTGTTTTCCTTGTTGCTGCATATAGGTTGCAAATGGAGATTTTATTAAACTACATCCTAACCGTAGCTCAGGTAGACTAAAAGGAAATGCTGATTATGGAATGATTCAATTGCCATTACCTTTTGGGCAGTGAGGCTGGCAACAATGTCTCTAGCATGGACATCAATAGTGCATATAGTCATGATCTTCTGCCTGTCGCCTGAACTCAGCTCTCCCAGCAGCATGCCGATCAATAAGTTGAGCTGGGAAATCTGGAAATGGGAAGAAAAAAAATGCTTCAAATCAATGTGGAAGAAAACAGAAGTCAAGCCAATTTAATTTCACTCATGAGACTGAAATGACACCAATCTGAACATTGTCTTGTAAAAATGTTCTGTCTCACTTGTAGTGTTGTAGTATTCAGTCATTAACACTTCAATTCATGCAGCACACACAGCCATTTGGACAACCTGACACATACACTGTTGAACACTAATCAAGGACAGATATTTTAAGGATAATCAAAAGTAGTCTTGTCTTCTTGTTTTGACTAAAACATCAGTGGATGTCTTGCATTTGTCACTGGACCTGTATGACAGCAGATCCAATCAGTGCAGTACAGTGAAGGGAGAGAGGTATTATTCAAACAGCAACCAAGGACATGCTAACCTTAAATAGTGCTGATGAAACTGACAAGAGTGATAATACAGCTGTGAGCATAGTCCCCAACAAGGCTCAACAAACCCAGCTCAGGTCACTGACTCTGATGTGATTATGATGGAAAATGTATCCATCGTCTTTAGCAGTTGCCACTTCACTCACAGACTACACATAAATCAGGACAATGTAATACTATCTTTACATTTATATATACATGTATATGTGAACATATAATGCATAATTATTAAAATAAAATTAAGGCAGTAACTTTTTCCTAAAAATTGTACATTAACTATAATAAAATAGCAATCCAAAGAAGTCCAATCATCTAATTCCACACAATACAAATTGTGTCATTAACAACGGAGTACTAAACAATTTCCCTTCTTTTATTGAACAAGATATATGTAAAAATTATCATTACCTGCAATTAATTGCGACCCACCATCTTTAACTGAAGCATCAGCAACCTCTAGATGGGGTCTCTGAAACACTGTCTATTGCCAAGGGTCCCCATTAAGCTAATATTTCCAAAAATGTCAATTTTCTATTGTTTTGTTATTATCTTAGTCAGCTTTCTTGCAAACTACACTGCATGTAATTAAAATCCATTAGTGTAAGTGTGTTAACGCATCATGAACTGTACCTGTTTCTTGTTGTAGTCCTTTAGTGCAGACTCAAATCCTTCCTCCAGTCTCTTAAACACAAGCTCCATATCATTGCTCCACCAGATCTGTGATCCAGTGAGAGCTACTTGGGCAGGGAAGTCGAGAATCCACTGCTCTCTGGGCCTGTCCTCGTACACAGACACGGCCTCAGACAGGTGACCCCTGACACATTCCTTCATAGACTCCTCCAGACGAGTAAGCCATGCCTCCACCTGATGTAAAGTATATTTACCATTAGTTATTTTACAAAATGCGGTAGCTAATCCAGATATGTTTATAATGAATGTAATCTTACCGGCCCATTACAGCAACATTCAGTCTGAAATGGGACATATTCCCTCTCTTTGCTGTACATGCCCACTGCAAGTTTAGGATTATCCTGCTGTTCATTTTTGGCAAACGCGAGATCTGACATGTTGTCAAATAACTTTGAGAGGTGGACAGTTACCTGTAAAAGAGATTACATTTTTCATGACAGACACAGCAGTGAAATGGTGACAATGGATAAACACTAAAAACATAATCAAGAGAAATTCTACATCAATGTACCTCTTTTGGACGACTTCCTTTAGAGAGGATGTCCAACAAGTCTGCAGATGAAATAAAGTAGAATCGCGGAAAAGTGAGTCTCTTTGTCTCCAGGTATTCAGCAAGAGCTTTTTCACACAACGCCAGCCTGTTAAAAGAGAGAGTGGAAAAACTGAGCATAAAACATCAAACTGTTCAATGGTATAATCAGAGTGTATTGAGATAAACATGAACCTTTTCTGGAGATCTTCTAACTTTTCAAACAGATGAGGCTTGTTGGTGGCCATAATGGCATTTTTAGTCTTGGCACTGTCCAACATTAAGTCCTGAAAGAACCAAAATCTCCATGTTTACAATGGCGAGAACAAGGGAATTTGCATTTGTACTACATGACTGGCATAATAATGCAGACCTGAAATTCTACATCTATCGCTTGGAATCTGTGTGCGTCTGCAGGAAGCTGTTGACAGATGTCATCACAGCCTTTGAAGATGCTTTCCAGGTAGGCCCATGTCCTTTGGACCTCCATCCAGACCATCAGCACAGAGTCAGCCACAGTCAGTTGTTTCTGTAGTTCCACAACCTGCAACAGGAAGTGATCCACGTGCTTGCTCTGAAAGATGGCCTGGAGCTGAACCTGAGGATGAGAACATGGGAGACATAGTATGGCCTATCAAAAAGATTTAGCCTAATGTAAAACTCAAGAGAGAGAGAGAGAGAGAAAGCAAGAGAAAGTCATCTTTATAACCTTAACCTCTTTAAAAATGTCAGTTTAATTTCAATGCATATTCAACCTCATCAGCATGCCATGTCATAAAACAGTGGGGGAGGGAAACAATCTGTTTAAACAAAGATGGGGGCACTAAAGTGGCAAGACATCTAATTGCTGGCTATAACCCCCCAATACATCTGGTGTACATGTACAAAGACAGCCACAGTGCAACAATGCCCCATGTCTTAGAGCAGCTATAAATCTAAGGACTCAATAGGGACCTCTCTACTCTCAGTTGTGCTGTTAGACAGTCAGACGGGGCGGCCCCTTTCTGCACTCTCATCTCTATTCAGCACTTAACTATCAGTGCTTCTCACAGACAACAGATCTTGAGAACTTGTTCTTGTGCTTTACAGCCATTATGCCTTTAGGCACAATAAAGTCTCATATAAAGTTTTACTATCATGTAACTTAGATATTTACCTGATGATCCTCAAGAGTTTCAATAAGTTCCTCATCACATTTAAGTAGTGGCACAGAAGTTTGGTAATGATCTTCATATGAAAGTTCCATTGATGCCCACGTCTGACTTATTTGTGTCACAACCTGAAATGAAAAATAATGGACAACATGAGAAGTAATTTCTAAAGCAACTGTAGCTTGCCAATGAAAATCATGCATCTCCAAATTAGGTGCTTTTATTTTACTTATTTTAGACAGTGTTGGATTCAGGAAATTCTCACTCTTCTTTTGCTAAAAGAGCAATTGAAAACCATTCGATTATCTGATTATCTACACCCTCACAAAGTCATGAAAACTAGAAAAAAAGATACATGAGCAAGACAACAATTTAATGGGCCATGTTCATGCGACTGACTTCTAGTTTGATGTCATTACTTCATATGACACTATTATCAAAGCTCTAGATCTGGGCCCTTGTAAAGTGTTACCAGAAATGCTGTGTGGTACAGTGGTGTTGTATTACTGGTGTCATTATAAATAAAAACTCTCGATGTGTTTGAACACAATCTAATCATTATTGAAGAAGAACCTTCTCTATGGCCATTTCTTTGACCGCCTTATCCACGATGTTGCGAACTTCGTCTTCCAGCAAATGGAGCTGCAGGGCCAAGAGGTCTTCCAAGGTGGTGCTGTTGGTCACAGTGAAGTTCATCTATTTTAAAAGAACAATTGTCATGATGCAAAGTCTCAGATTTCTATTGTGCAAAAAAAAAGCGTTACTCTGTAGTAAGACCTCTGCTGCGTGTATTTATGCACCTGCGTTGTCCTAATTAACTGCACCCAGTGGCGCTCTCGTATTGCCAGGTTCTGTAGCTGACTCACAGCCCGCAGTGACGTCAACAGGTTCTTTACATAAAGGTCTAACCCAGAATACACATCCCACACGCGAGCCTCTTTGTCAAGCTTCCGTATGTCCTACACAAACAGAAGGTAGGTAAACATAATTAGTTATTAGGGGCATCTGTTACAAACAGCAATGGTGCATGACAGCAAGACAGCAGGAGAGATGCGCTGGTGTGATGTAGCACTGTTGGTGACCTCACCTTGGCAAACCTCCTCAATTCCGCATCCATCTGGTCCACGTTTATCTGCCTCCATTTGGTCATTGTCCAGTTTTCCACACTGCTCTGTATAGATAAAGACGAATGCAGAGGGATCAATGGGCTGAGGGTGCTTAATGGGGACACTTAGAGGCTACAGGGTATTCAAAGAATCAATGACAACCTCCAAGGGGACAGTGCTGGTCAAGTTATTGAGTTATTGGGGTTTTGTCGTGGCGTGATGAGGCCTTCAGCTCTACTTCCATGTCCTCCAGAATAGTAGCATTTATGTACACAAAGCTCCTTACCTGTACAAGTACAACAATGTCCCACAGTTCTTTGAGGACTGTGATCTCCCGTCTGCAGAGCTTGATGTCTCTGTAGTCAGGAATGGTAACGTCAAACAGATTTGTGGACTCCTGCAGCTCGGCTACCTGTTTTTCCATGTCTCGAATTGCTTCTTCAGACTAGAAAACAACACGTGGCAACTGTAATTACACTGTGATACAGTTTTATTTTAATCCTGTAATCAAGCAATGGTTAAACTCCTACTTTCTCCAGATTGATGTAGGGATGCACAGCATTGTAACTGAAGGGTGCTGTTGCCTTGAACATCTCCCTGAATTTGCCTTGTTTCACCTGAAAATAAGAAGTACCATTTAAATGGTTGTCACACTGGGGTATACAATCCAATTATATAATTTTTCTGAAAATAAGAGCAAAATGTGACTTGTCACCTCAAACGCCATGCAATGTCTTCGTAAAACCATCACTTCCGCATTCTGCATGGGTGCCACATCATGCCTCACTTTTAAGGCCAGTTTTTTGGCCCCACTCCATTTCTCAGGAAGTTCCTACATAGAGAATAATTTTGAATGTGAAGAAGATTCACATTTGTCATGCCATTATTTTAGTTAATATTTGAGGCAAGAAAATAGGAGCATTAACTCATTTCTTCCCTTACCTCCAGCTGAGAGTAGACCTGGTCTGGTATAGTCACTCCATATTGTTCCAGGAGGATTATTGTGTCTCTCAGAGGCTCAAACATCTTGTCTGTAGATGCCTGTCTGTCTCTGACTGCCAACAGGTGACTCATCACTTCCACCAAGCCACGGTGGTTTCCTTTAGCAACAGGCTGTTCTAGCCCTTCAACAGTGGCTCGGATAAACTTCTGCAGCTCATCGAGACTGAGTGGGAAAAAATGCACAATGAGAACAACGGATGTTACAGTTTGCTCTGCATTCAATAGCAATGAAGTAAATAACTTTACCTGTTAGTGACATATGTCAAGAGGTGCTCTTTAAAAAGCCAGCTCCACTTCTTTAAAGTGTTAAGGAGGCTCATTTTAAAGAACTTGATATCCACCCGAAACCATCGATTGAAAACTCCAAAGTCTTCAAGATTGGAAATGTCAGCATACAGACCCTCATAGAAGTCTATCTGTAAAAATTATGATCACAGCAGAGGTTATAATTATGACTTGCCATGTATAGGGAAAATGTGATTCATGGTTTACAGAAGCCTTTTACCTGTTCTTTGAAGTTTTCAATTGTAGGTGGGCACTGTGGGAGTATGTCTGCTGCATAAGACTCCATCTCCTCAGCTGTGAGTACACGTCCATGCAGGAGAAACTTGCTGAGAAACTCAGCCCTGTCATCTTGCCAGAGATGGGTGTAGCAGTCAAACTTTGCCTGGTAATTTATTGCTTTCTTGAGGACGTTCTCCACTCGCGCCATTATTTCTTGTCTCAGGTCCAACAAATCTAGCATGTCATCCATTACATCCTGTAAGAGTTATATTACATGACATATAACTTAAGGACAATCAAAGATTAGTAGTTTTTGTTTTTTGTGTGCACTTTAAAGAGAAAATGTACCCGCTACGACCACTGGAGGTAACAATGCACCCATTTTACAAGTTCAATTAGTTAAAACATGCCATAAAATCCCAACCCAGTCTACTCTTATTCTCCTCTGTCTCCTCTTGGGACGAGATCTCATTGTGGCTTTTATTCATCTATTGTGCCTCTGTAAGATATGGGAGGGCAAACCTTTTGCTCTGGTAGGGACAAGTCTAAGGTCTAGTAAACAGTTATATTAAGGGTACACATTTACTACTAATACGAGAGTCTGACAGACTGCAGTATTTTCATATTATTCTATATTTGGTGGCTTGACTGATGGTTTATCTGACGTAAAAACAATCAAATTGTTAAAGGTATAGTCGTACAATTTGGTAAGTCAAGCAGGTTAAAACAAATATGTTCACATAAGGTCTCATTCCAAACATTTCACTATGACCTATTATTATTTTCCTGCACAGGTGAAAAGGCAACGTATGATAACAGACCCAAACCATTGCAATATGTAAAAAAAAAGTCTGTTCAAAGATTAACCAAGCAGTACCTGGTAGCTCTCCATGTGAAGATGAGCAGCCACTCTGCTGATATTGACTGAAGTCTTGAATATGTCTCCAACCAGTCCTTCAATCAGCTCATAGAGGCCGTCCCCTGCATCCTGCTCCAATGAGGGGACGAAGACCATTCCTGAGCTACTCAGCATCAATTGAGCCTCAAACAGAGGCGCCTGGTTTGGCCATGATTCCATATTGTCGACAAAGAACTGAAGAGAGTGGCTGATGTAGCTGAAGAGGCCCTCCACCACCATCTCGTCCACATACTCCAGATAGGACTGCCACTCTTCCGATGCAGGGTCAGCATGTAACAGGACCATATTCTCCTGATTAAAATGTAGGATATTGGAGAGATGATGAAAAAACAATGAAAACAATGCAAGAATGTTTTACTTGTATTTCTTTGGATTTCTAGGCATACTGCAGGTTGTCACATTCAATTTGAGGGATTTTATCTATTTAAGAATAATTACAGTATATTTGTTTACATGGCTGCCCTAGCATTAGAACAACTGATTAGAAGCAGAAATTGTTGATTATTTCAAATTTTTGGTGTTTACCCACTTACAGTACACAAGTACTGATGAAATTTTTTTAATGAATAATAGTGAATAGCATCATAAATCCAGCCATGCGCACCTGGACCAGCTCGTGGATAGAGTCCGAATCCTTTTTCATGGAGCTGTATTTCTTGTTGACACGGTCTTCCCTGTCTTCCAGCTGTATGAGTGACGCTTTCTTGCTGTCCTTTCTGCAAAACATGGTCTGTTTGCTCCATCCCTTCATCATTGATTGGATGGCTTCACAGTTGTCCTTGGCTCTACTGACTCGACCTGCAAGGTCGTAAACCAGGTCTTTGGTGGTGCTGATGAAGCTCCAGCAGTCTGGATCCTGCCATGTCAGGTCAGACTCTGCTCTCGCTAACTGCAGGTCTGTGGACTCCAGCTCAGCTCTGATGAGAGGAAGTTCAACCTCTAGCACTGTCTGCTTTAACCTGTTGTACCATTGAACTAACAGCTGCAGACTGCTCACATACTGGAAAATACAAACAATGAGATTAGATATTATTATTAATATTATATATTGTGGTGCAGTGCCTGTAAAAAATATTGAAAAAGACATTTTGCTTATAGTTTAACTCAAGCAGTTGTGCATGAATGTGAACCCATGTAGTAATATGCTTGTTTTGTCACCTTACTGAACATGAAACGTTTCTCAAAAACAGTCATTGCAGCTGCAGGGATCTTGATCCGACTGAGAGTTTGAATGTACTTCACATCTTTCAAGACTTCAGTCAGCTGAGGAGTGAAAAGGAAATGGTTATTAATTCATATACATAGTCACAGTGGGGTGGTAGTAAAATGTTTTGTCTCAGCTAACAGAAACCCTTGGAGAATATAATAACTCAAATCAAACAACTGTAATAAATAACTATTCCCTCTGTCAGGATGGTTACGTTTCTGCACATGCTATCAAGTCTAACAGCAATATGTTAAAAAACATATGAACAGATTTTTTTTTTTTTAATTAAAGGTGAGATACTGCTTGAGTCAAGGACTTATTGACCACCATTAAGTGATGACCTGCATCAATGTTTTACAAGTTAGAGCAATAGTGTTCTTCGGCCAATCCTAGTAAACTAAAACATGTCTACATCAGTAACAGTAACTTAGAATAATAAGTGACTTAACTTATGGTAACTTCCAGTAATAATTTAGCATTTGAGGATGTACAATGAGTGCTTTCTAGTTTATAGGGAATATTGCATCAATTACCTTTGGATTGAAGTTGACTGAGATCAGGTCAGATGAGGTATTTCTGGAGAGCAGGGGCTGGTTCAGGTTCATCAGGCAGGCCTGTTCTAAACCATTACACCAGTCAGAGTAAATGTCCTCTTCATATTTGTCCAGGAGACTTAACATCTCCATGTACGTGTCATGCTCTTTCGCCATCTCTACACCTCCTGATGGCCTGAAATATTGCATATTGTGAGACAATTATCATTTTTGTTCTATGTACTGCATCTTTTTATGTATCTATAACTCTTTCTGACAAGCTATTATAACTAATTCCTTCATTCACTGCTAATAGTCAGGTGTTCTTACTGACATGTCAAACAGTAATTTGATTTTTTCCCATGGTGTTTGAATGCGTTCTCTGAGCATTTTTGCCCACTTCAAAGCCCCAGATGTGTGAGCCATGTTCTTACTCAGTCCACTCTCCATCTGTAAAAAAGCAAGAATGGGAAAAACGTTATTGCACTGACAAAACCTATTGTGCCTTGACTACATACTGCTCATATTTCATGCTGCTTCCAGTACCTTACTGAGCTGGGTTTTAAACAGACGTTTACATTTCTCCAGCTCCTCTCTGAAATGATGCTGCAGTAGAAGGAAGTTGGGGCTGAAAATTTGTCTAATTTGTCTTCTCTCCAGGAAGGGTCCAACAATAGTTAGTAGCTACCGGACAAAAACAAAGTTGTTGGTCTCCAACTTTGGTCACCCCTATACACTTACCACATTTATAATATAATATATAATACACATTAATATTGTTATCCAGTCTTGCTCTTACTTTAAATGCTGATTCCAGTCCTGAGCAATCCTTAAAGGCCAAGCACAGAAGGCTGGCAAGGCGGCATTCAAAGTCCACAATCCTCACCTTGAAGTCCTTATAGTCCTGTTCAAAATCCTTTTGACAAAGTTAACGATTGAAAAGTATTTAATGATGACCACCAGTGTGAAATTGTGCATATATACAGTAGCCGATGACAGAAATCTTAATTAACAATATAAATGCCAATGAAAATAATTTCACCTGAGAGTTTAAGTCAAGTGGACTGTTTTCACTTTGCTTCAATGCATGGCAGTGGCCACTGAACTCTCTGTACATCTGAGCAGCATTCTCACTGTAGAGTTTGCCTTTAATTCCACCAAATTCTAGTTTTTCCATCCTTTGAAAGTCCCTTGAAATTTCAAACAAGTCCTGCAAAAACAACATATTGTGATAGGAAACAAAACCACATAAGAATACAGCCTCACCGTGACGCCTGAATACAAAAACAAAAATCTGATCTCACCTCCAGCTGTAGCATACGATTAAGGAACTGGTTGAAACGTGCAAAAATCATGGCAGATGGGAAATCCCAGGGCGCATGTTTCACATGGTTGGCCAACCTCTCCCTCTGGGTCTGGTAATTGTCTCTGAAACATCTAAAGACTTTTATCACCCTTTTCACCATTTGTAGACTTTCCTCTGGATCCTCTCTGAGAAGCAGATCTGCTGAGAGGTATGTAGAAGCCTAAAGGGTATAAGATTTCATAGTTGTGAATCTGTTCACAGAGACACCCTCATATAAGAGACAAAATTCCAAGGACTGGGTCTAATCATATTTGCACAATTCTGATGTATTTGTCACATGATGTAATCCATCACATGTTTCAGATGAAAATTCTTACCTGTTCAATGAACAGATTGCAAAGTTCCTGCAGTAACACGATAATGCGTGCTGGTCTTTGATAGGATTGACAGTTGGTCCAGATAAGGAGGAGAGTGTGAAACAGTGCAGGGATGAATGTTTCCAAGTGAGGAAATCCTTCCTTTTCTAGTTGAGACATTTGTGCATGTAGTGGCTGTAGATGGAGGTTAATGTCCTGGGCTTCTTGAAGCGCTTTTGATTGAGAAAAAAAAATCAGTTTTAAACTAAAACAACATAATCAGAGATAATAAGTTTTGCTAATCACATTATGCTGTGAATCAGTCATTTGACAAGGTGCAAATTACATTATGTCTTCTTTGGCGAACCTTACCATCAAAAACATTTTCAATTAGAGTCTTGATTGTTGGATGATAGCTGCTATCCATCATCTCTAACATTTTAGCCATCTTCTGAACAATGGGACTCTGAAGCTGCAAGGGGGGAAATACCAAACATTTTAACAGAGAGTGGGATGTCAAAAGATGATAATAAATGTAATAATTATTTCAGGGAAAATCACAAGGAAAAGGGAGCACACGATACCTGATGATGAATGTTCTGTATATTGCTCTTCCTGGAAGCCCAAAATTTCAGCTCTGCATTGGGCCCTGGATTACAGCCTGTCATAAGTAAGTCTGATGAATCCTCCTTTAAAATTTTCTGGATCAGATTGGTCCAGTTAATGACCTGGGTCTCCAAGGCATGGGCCAGTGCCCTGTCATAGTTATTATACCTGATGTGTTGAAAGTATGTGTTAATACTTACAGCAGAAACAAAGTTCTCAATTTCTGAAACAAAAGCAAAATGTGTGTGTTTTCTTACGTTTTGAAAGTGCTGTACGACGTCTCTATCCTATCTGTTGCAGTTTGGATAGGGAGTACAGTCTTCCCTGAAACTTGACCCTGTACAACTGATGTCTTACTGTACATGCTCTCAACATGTCGAATGATGTCTTCAGACATCAAATGTGGCCACATCTGATGGTTCTTGTTGTTTGACAGCAGTGGGACACACACCTTGCAAAGAGACACAAACTGGATTCACCTCAAACTCATAAAGACAAGTTAGACATATCAAAAATATCTGACAGCACATAAAACAAATTCCTGCTTATTTAAGAAGCAGGTGCATGATGGACAATGTAACAATCACCTGTTCAACTGTGCTTGACAGCTGCAGAAGAGGTGATGGAGACAGGAGGCCAAAAAGCAGAAGTTCCCTGTAGTTTTCAGCATTGATGGGAACAACTATCTTCTTGAGAATATAGATTTGCTTGTTTGGAGCAACATGTGAGGCCTGCATCAAAAATAATATCACAACAGATATGACACTTCCAAGCAATTAATTCAAATCTGTCACGCTAAATGCATCATTTTCAACATGTTGTAAATGCTAAGGTTAGCTAACTAGTCAGGTTTACACAGGCTAAGCTAGCTCAGTTATGTATCTGCTTACTGTTAATGGAGATTCTGGAACAACAATACCTCAGTGGAAGCAACCAGACAGCCTTCTTTTGATGGAGTGAAAAACACGACAGACTCCTTATCAAAGAAGTCTTTCAGGAGTGTCTGAAACTCTTCGCTGACGGCAGTTTTCTCCCATGTTTGACGGCGCAGTCGCAGAAGACCACAAACTTTTTGCTCCACAAACTTCACTCTCACGTCCTCCAGAAAAGAAGGGACACTTTCGTCGTCGGACATGATTGTTCTACGACATGCTTCAGCCCTCTCCCCTCAACAAAACTTGTGACAGCTCCAGAAACTTACCCTAAATAAGCTTTTCACTCGGCGCTAGAGTAGTTTTAAGTTTTCTGCTAACAAGACTGACACGAGCTACAGCTCGAGAGCGCGTCAGCGTTCCGTCTCCTAGCAACAGCCTCTCGTCAATCACTGCCGGGGTACTTTTGTTTGGCTACCTCTATACAGTCTATGGGCTACCTGCTAAATGCTAGCTGCTAACCAAACACTTCCTATTTTAGAAACCTTTTTCACAATGACAGTGACGAATTTTATTTTATTTATTTTAGTAGCCTTCTGCTGTATCTACTGTACTGATGATTGTGCCCATTTACATTCTCATCAACAAAACATTAATTGTACAGTTGTAAAGGATGCTCTTACACAATCCATGTTGTTGTTAAAATGTGATCCCTGTTGGCTTGAAGTTATGCTTTTCCACAGTTTGTGCCCTGTTCTTTGTGTTTTAATTAGTGGCAGCATTTTGCTTTGCGATTGAATTTTCAATACTTATTAGACATATTTTGGATGTGATAAAGTTTAAATATGAGAGACATTAAGCCACATATCTGTTTTAAGGGTCTACTCATTGACATGTACACACTATGACCTACAATAATTTCTTTTGATAGTTGATCAGTGAAGTATTGTTTATTGTAGGGGTGACCAAACTTTTCCCTGAAAAGTCCTTTAAAACTTAAGAGTTATGTTTTATTGTTAAGATGCAAAATCGTACTTGGACTTCCAGCTGTGTTACTCTGCCTGCAAGCCCAGATTATAATAAATAATATTATTTCTTTCTGAATATTTATTTATCAAAGAGCATTTTACCTCAAAATAAATAAACAACAATTCTTCATATTTTTTTCACCAGAAACATCTGGTGTGCCAACTTTGGTCAGGCCTGTTTTATATTTACAGTAATTCCAGCATTCCTGGTTTAAACAGGTGTAAATCTGTGGCCCCTTTAGTGACAGGACTGAACATGAATGTGTGGTGGAGCTCCACAGACTGTGGTAAAATGCATGTGATATATGTGTGTGAGAGAAGTTTGACTGTTGTCTTAGCAGCAGAACACTGTAACCAGCAGCTGCCATTTACAAGGCACTTTACTGCACCTCAGTTCAGAGCAGCCTCGGGCTCTGACTGCCCTAAATGAAAAACAAAATGATTCTGTGCAGGAGCTGGCTTTAAATAGCCGTGAGGTACCCTGAGCTATTGATAGTACTTAAAGTTAAGTATTCTTCTATTAGCATACTGGAGACCATGCTGTGCATGATTTGGCCTTGCAAGAGTTTTTACAATTTCTGTAAATGCACTCCTTACACTTTTGACTTTTCCTCTACTTTTCTTTTCACATTACGATACTGATCCTCAGGAAAAAGGAAAGGAGAGTGAGACAAACTCGTCAGGCTTGCAGGTGGCACTACCGTTTTGGACCTCATCACTAACAATGACAAGACCACCTACGGGAAGAGATTGCCTGCCTGTTGCTATGGTGCTAATAACAAGTTGGAGGCAATGCATTCAAGCAGTCAAGATGACGATGGCTCCTGATGTAATCCACACGCTCATTTTACTCTGGAAATCAGCACAGATGTTAAAATGGTTGAGAACATGAGTCACTCACTTTGCTAAAGACCAGAAAAACCTTTACAGCCTCAAATGGGATCATTACAACTATAATCACAACATGGAAAAGAGGGAGAAGGGTCAACAATCTCACAATCCACTCTATGCACAATTGTAGCTATGCATGCATCTTTCTATTGCTTCATCATAGTTTGGCCTCCCTCTCGATAAAGAAACAAACAAATACAGGAATATTTTTTCCAGTATCATTTTCTGCCAGCTGCATCTGATCCAGGAGCTGCAGCATCACAATAGTGTGCAAGATAGACTGTACCAATTGTGTCCTCCCTTGCAACCAAAGCCTAATTCTTGGGAAGCAACCTGAAAAAATCTGGCACTATACCTGCCGCCTCGACCATTTTCCTGCCAAGGCCTGTTACACTGCTGAGCTAGCCTTCCTAATATCTCCATCCACTGCTCCTGCTGGACTTCATTTATGGCTTGTAGTCACTGTCATTGGTATCAACATTAGTGTTGTATTGCATGCATGCATGCATGCATCCGGTTACTTGGCTTAATCTGTTAATTCATAATAGTTGACTTTAGAATGTAGATTGTCTTTATTCTCATTTTCTATAACTATAACTATATACAGCTGGAACACAGTGAAAACGAAACAACGTTCCTCCAGGGTTATGGTGCCACATAGAACAACACAAGAGACAACACAAATCTATGCAAGACTACATCTAGTGGAGAATAGTTAAGAATTGTTTGAATAATAAATAAACTGCTGTGAATGTAAATATGAGCTGCTGCAGGTGTAAACGTATCTGCTGTGCAAACAACACAAAACTGTGCAAATTAGAAAGATAGATAAACATAATAATTCAAAACTGCTGTAAATGTAAACAAGCCAGCGTGAATGTAAGTATAACTGTAAGCACAAACATAACTGTGGGTGAATTCATAACGGCTTTAAATGTAAACATAAAAATGCAGAGTTAATGCAGGTGCTCCTTACAGTACTTCCCAGGGGAGTGGAGTGATGTTCAAGTATGAGTGTGTGTATGGTTGTCAGTCCATTCAAGAGTACTGAGGAGTCTGATGAGCTTGGAAGAAGAAACTATTCCACAGCTTGGTCATGAGGACCTGAATGCTTTACTACCTTTGCCAAACAGAAGGAGCTGCTGCACCAATGCTGGTGGTTTTGTGGAAGTAATCAGACGTGTGAAATTTTGAAACCAGGCAGTGATACAGCTGCTCAGGATAATCCCTCTGTAGAATATGGTGAGATGTGCTTTTCTCAGCCATCACAGACAACAGAGATGGTATTGGGCTGGTACTGAGGGTCTAGGTGAGGCTCTCCACCAGGAGAACACTGAGGAATTAGGTGTTCTTGACAGTATCTGCTCGACTCTCTAATACTACAGTTCAGATAGTTAACAACAAGTAGAAATTGTGGATGTATAATGGTCTATGCTGTTATTGTGCATGTTTCACTTTATCTTTTGGCCTTCAAAATTGCATCAGGCACATCTGTAATACAAAGCAGCTCATCAATGGCTGGCAGTGCCGACAGAGTTTTGTTGATGATGCTGTATTGATCTCTAAACTGAATCACAAAACAGCACTCCATCATGACAGCCCAGTCAATCCAACAGGCTGTGGCAAGACAGCAAATGCGTTATCTTGAGTCTAAAATCAGTTATGTTTGTTTAATGGTGTACAGTTTCGGATCTGAACCAAGCTGAATATAAATATCAGTGCATTACAGGTTGAGTGATCCCCCCCCTACAATCAAATTTGTCCTTTTTAATTATAAGAGAGATAAGATCATGTTAAATTATCTGAATTGTGTCTTATCAGCAGGAAAACAATTAGGTTTTTACTGCACAATGACATGATTACCGCATAAGAACAACACAGCATGACAACCGTTTTAACTGATTTTAATAACTAGTTTTGGGAGTTAATGTAGAAGTCAGTAGATATATAGATACAATATTGAATTAATCCCAGTGGGAAACTGAAGCTTGGTCACAGAACCGTGACATTAAGCCAGGGATAAGCCAGATATATCCTCTACAAGAAAGTGCATCACGATAACAATAAAGAATTTTAAATAATCACTTTTACTACCCTGCTGCTACTTATCATTTTCATTTTACACAAAATACAGCAATAACATTTTCATTCAGCCTTCATTCAGATCTCGAGGAATCGAAGGCATGCCTTCATTTCCAGAGATGTCAAGAGTGCAGTTACAATCGAATAAATACACGTAAACATAATTAATGAGAATTCAAAACGACAGAATACAGTCAAGTGTGGAGTAAGATAAGATAAGATAAGCCTTTATTCGTCCCACAGTGGGGAAATTCACAGTAGTTTGTAATCATGGTTTAAAATTGACCTATAGGTACAACTGTATTAAAAATCAGGGAAAACTAAAAGCATTCTTCTTCTTCTTCTTATTATTATTATTATATTCCATTTTTCAGAGTAATTTCACTGAGAGCAAAGCTTTCCTTTTCAGCAACTGTATTTTTTTCTGTGCACAGTTATATTGAGGGCATAGATGTGATTAGATGATAGCTGACTTGATAACAACAGCCACCTGCTTGGTGCATATAAACACTCTGACCCCAGGATGTCAGAGGGTGCACACCACAAGGTCGCCCTCTACAGGACTGGGTAGAGTATACTCTCAATGGATTACAGATCATTATTAACTCTGAGAAGAATATGTCTACATTGTTAAGTCAGTTTTATTTCTGTAGCACAAAAGCTTCGTTTTGTGTGTGAGATTGTGTCCTCAGACTCTTAGATTCTCTCTCAGCTCAAGTCAAAATCCTTATTTGCTTCTATGATATTCTTTCTTTTTTGTTTGATAAAGGTAAAAGAATAGGTTAGTGGAGTTCTGTGAGGAGAAAGAAGAAGATAATCAAGACTTGCTATGTCTCTGACTGTGCGCAGCATCACCATCAGCAGCGTCCTGTAGAGGGCACTGGCTTTTCTCTTTTGACAGATCTTCATGTAGGTCCAGAGGACTTGGGGATCCAGCAGGGAAATGAGACAGTTTGACAGGTTTTTTTCCCCCCATCTAAGCCAGCCTTCTTCTCTTTATTTTTTTTATTATTATTACAGACCTAGTAGAGAATAAATGGCAAGCAGCTGGTTGACAAAAGTCCATAAATAAATTTGCAAGCCATATTTAAAAACACAGACACATCAGGTGGGGCGCAGGCTGTTGTTTGGTGACCTCCTGTTCATAAAATAATTGATCACATTGACTAAATAATAATATCTCGTCACTCATAAGTCACTGCTCCACCTGTCAAGGAAAATGCAGATGCGATCATCTGGTTTTGATGTGTTGGTGGCAAATAACAGCCTACAAGTGGAAAATTATGCCCTATAGTGAATTAACACCCCCGTAATGAAATGTTAAAAAAACAGGACTGCTGTGAGCTTAACCTGAAATTTGGGATATCTGTTGGCAGATTGCTCAAAATCCCACCAAATAATGTTAAAGCTCTTGGGGTGTTATGTAAGCCCCAGAATGAACAAATTTGTTAGCCCACACCCGAGGGCATCTGGTGATGGATATGTTGTCCTGGGGGACTAGAGGAAGCCGCAGTACAACAGCCGGCCGCTTATCTTGAAAGGCTTGTTTTAAGTGCTCCTCTGCTTGGAAACAAAAGCTTTAAGGGCACCCATTACCTTACAATTGTTGTACAATCCCCATTGTTTAGTTGGTTCACACACATACATTAGAGCATATGCCATGCATTAGGCTTAGGCTTAAGCCTGCTGGTTTAAGTGGCTACATGGACGAAGGAACGTGAGAATATAAAATCAACAGGCTTCTGAAATGTGATTTTGAATTCTGCTGAAGTGCATTAAATTAAATGGAGCTTTTACATGTGTATGCTTGTGCTCGTGTGTGTGTTTACAAGCCTGGGTGGAGTGGGGTGGGGTGTGTTGTGGAGGAAGCTGGGTCTATGCCGGTTAGGTAGGACTCCCCTGAGGACAGTCAGGCCACTTGTGTCTAAGCGGCTGGTTTATCCCACTTAATCAGCATCCTGAGAGACTGGCACTGCCCCCATGGCCATAATTCCTGGGGTCACCGTGGGCTCCTCAAAATGAAGTGAAGCCCCACCAGACAATGCTGCTGTCAATCAGCCTTAACCTGAGTTGAGCCCTTTATTCCCCATATAGTGTACTTGTGTAATCATTCACTCCATAAATGCAAATGATCTCATCAATGTTTTGACTAACACAGGGCAAGGATGCATAGAGAGCGTTTTTGCATATCAAATACCTGGATTTCTCACAGTACAGTTTCCCTTCCTGGAGACTGCGTAATGGACTATACAGAAGGGCAAAGCACCGATGTCCCCCATGCAATGTTAATCACACATACACCTGCTGGGATATGAATATAGTGCTTCTTATATGATCCAGATTCTCTAAAATTGTGCTCAGTAAAATGGCAAATTGTGCTCATCCCTGTAGGGAAAATAACTCGTCCTAGGCTGATCATCATAGCCAGATGCTGCTGAAAATACATTTATTTAAAAAGCTAACAAGATAATGAAGACGCAGGAAAAACGCTTCCTGCAATTTGCAGTAGCTCTTCCGCTTCATTTAGACCATAATTTGTACTTGTTTGGATGGCACATACAGTCAGTGGTTTGGGATTTGTAGCGGTAATGTCCCAGGGGCTTCTGTCAGTCTGGCACCATTATAAATGACAGAGCTGAGTGAGCCTCCTTGGCTGTTTCTCAACGTGCAGACTTCCTTGGGGTCTTGTGTAGCATTTGCAGAGCGCGTGCCCTTTTGATTTCCTAATCCCAGCACGAGCTGAGGAATGCTGGCCCTCCATGAGATATTCCACTCACAGGCCGTGATTTATGTTCTCGTGGAGCAAGGCTCAATGGTGAGAGGATCACAGGTGTTGTGGAGCCTCAGTAAAAACTTTTAATATGCACACCTCGTGGTCTCTGGCAGGGCCCGGCACAAGGATTACTGCCATTCAGCGGGGGGATGGGTCAATAAATGTTTAAAATTCATCTGAGGCCTTACAGTGTGATAGCTATTATATAAACATCCATGTATGTTTTTCCTGCAGAGGTACAGTATCACACTGGATCATTAAACTATGAGCAGCGTTGTCTGGTTTATTTCAGTATTGTGGGTTTGAATGAAAGTGGTTTTGAATCTAAAAATCTTCATCTGATGCCATAAAATTCATTATTCTTATAGTAATGATAATATAAAATACAGAAAAAGGAATAATTTATTGAGCTCATTCAGACAACACATAAACTAAACCAGCAGAGGCACAGGCACCGGTTATACTGGCTAATTACTGCATTGTGGACTGTGCAGTTAATTCCCACTTTAAAGTGAAGAGGTCGACCTTTGCTCATGTCACAGTAAAAGTCTACGCGTAAAATCAAGAGTGCAAACATTGGAAGCACAAGTAATTGGGCATCTCCTTGATATTTTAATTAAAGCCTCATCCTTTTATCGTGCGAAGTGCATTGAAATCAAAGGTTTGTTTTTTGTTACTATTCCACAAGGTTTGAGAAATAAAGAGGAAAAAAATGTGTCTCTCAACCCACTGGCTTTGCCGTCAGACTAATGATTGTGTCAATGAGTGTATGACAATTTGCACGGCAGCAGTCCAGATATGCTGCATTTCATTCATGTGTGTCTTTTCTGGCGTGCGTTATGAAAATAAACTTACAATCAGTGCCAATCTCCATAGGCTCAGGCAGCTATCATTTGCCTATAACTATAATCGAGCATTTTTCTGAATAGGGTTATAGCGCCGACAAGAGAAACAGATGTAGTTCACCATTAAATGCGATGACACTAATTATCCCGTATCTTCCCATCAAAAAATTTTCCATTCACAGATTTATTTGGCTTCTTCCTGCCAGTGAGCCGGAGTTTGTCGTGACATGTCGTAGACAACTTCATGTGCGCTAACAAGATTCCAGCTTGATTTAATAACAGTGATCTGTGTTAATCACCCACCCTCCCTTTTCCGCTTTTCATACTTTGCCAGAGGGATTGCTGTAAACTGCACCAACTCACCTGACTGCAACTATCTCCTCTTCTAATGGCTGCATTAGACACCCCCCTCCCCCACTCATCCTTTGACTTGTCATTTAGGCGCAGAGGTCAGGAAGGCCTTTCAGTCGTGTAGCCGAGTGTGTGCTGGAAGTGGAGTGACCTTTTCAACTCTCTTTACTGTGAATCCCTGAAGCTGTTGTTGTTTCAGTTATGTGAGTTTTCATGCAGTATGTAGGATAATACTACGATTTAATATACATACATAAAAATTTGTGTTATACACTGGAATTATATTCAGAATTATTTAATTTAAATGCTATAATTAGTAGTAAACGGACATCAGTGTTGATCTAATGATTCAATTAATATTTCTCTCCGTGATCTAAGGGTAAAAATCACCTTGGGAAAAAAAATTTGTAAATTGATCACATAAAATCCAGATTACATTGAAATCAGGATTGCTCTGAATTTCACAAAAATTAAAATGAAAATTTCCTGTTCATGAATGTAAATATTGTATTTAGTCACTCACATTTTTACATCAACTTATTTACCATAGGTAGACAAATCAATATAAAGGTCCACATAGAATATATGTAAGTTAACATATATTAAGATTATGTATCTCAAGGTCTTTCATATGCAAAAATATTACTAAAAAAAGACTGACATTTGTTTCCAAGTTATTTTAGCTTGTTGCCTCAAAATGCGTCAAACTGTTACAGTCTCTGTATTTCTGTAGCCCTGTCTCGACTGACTTTATGCTAAAAAATGTACCTCCCCAAGGTTACATAGCAGATTCATTTAGTCCTTACTGTGCCACCCCCCCTTCTCCCTCTCCCTCCTTCCCGTCCTCCTCCTCCTGCTCCTCTTTCTTTCCCATGTCCATTAGACCTTGCAGACTAATCGAGCAGCACCAATTGCTCCCGTGGTGAGATCATTAAGTAAATTATTTTAAGATCAAACGGTCAGCAGCCACAATGAAGTCCTGTGTAATGGTAAAAGCCTCAGAAGCTGCCACCCACCCCTCTCTCAAATTAAAGCCCAGTGGGGAGAGCTCTGCACCTCTCAGGTGGATGCCCCCACCATTAGGCCTTTTAGCTGCAGGCTAAGGTAGGACCCACTAATTGGTCCTTTGAACAAAACTAACCCAGTGACAGGATCTGACTTGTATGCAGCTTAAGAGTGCAAAATTGTTCCTGGTCAAAGACGGCAGTTAGCCTATAGAGAAAGTCAGCATGGACGTGTCCGTGAACGGTGGCAACATATGGGTGATCATGTTTAGAGGGATTTATAAAGGGAGAGACACTTCTTTTGTACAGTTTTTTGACAACTATTCCAACAAGAAGTGCTGTTGTTAAAATTCCATGTATTGATTGTGCTGATTTTCAAACTGGAGCTGAAAATGTGTATGAGATTATGTAAGACACTGCAGAACGATGACAGTCTGTTCAAGTAGAAGTATTATTGTTTCACTAATCTTTTCTCAGTTTAAAATTAGAAATGAAAAAATGGAGAAGACAAACAGAAAAATGTTATATTGACTGCCCTATGAGTGGCTCCATGTTTGCCAAGTTGTGAAAGGCCTTGAGCAATCAAGAACATATGTTGTTGATAATTGGCATAATTTTCATATTAGAGAAGTGTTTCATCAGTGTATCTATATATTTAACCAGGAAGTGTATCACAATCATTTTCCCCCACAGATTCCCTCTCCTATAAAAAACATGTGTGATACACAAATCAAACTATTTAAATCTTGAACATCGACATAAATACTAATTAGTATTAAAGACACTCATGGTTGATCCTTTACAGTGTCTCTGGTGTCAGCTCAGTAGCTTGCTTTAGTTCATCTATGAAGGACAGAAAAGTAAAAACTCTGATCAGGAAGAAGGCAACAAGCTGAGCAGATCAGAAGCATCAGAAATGTGCGTGTCAGTAAGTGCGTGTAGGTCTGCGTGTATAATACACTGACTCAGTATTAAAGCCATTAGACAGCGATTACTCACAAAGTGCTGTCCCTGGATGGATAGGTTGACAGCTTCCCTTTTAATAGGTCAAAGTTTCACTCGGCTTAACATAATGAAGAGCATGTACTGTTTCTCATGGAAGGACAACTTCATATACATTAGACAGGGATTCATTCACCGATGTTGGCCTTCACAAGTGACATTGTTTCCTCAGATTATTTTCACATATGTGACTAAGGAAGCTACAGTCTTAAGGACATAATGCACAACGAAACATTAGAAAAAGAAACCACTGACAACAAGGCTGAGCTCTTCCAGTCGTTTATTCCCCTCAGCTGAGGAAGTGTTGAACTTACAGTAGCTTATGGTGTGGAGACAGGAACCAATGCAGCAAAGTGACTGTGAGAGTGATTTATCCTCCTTTGGCATGAAGCGTCGGTGTCATCAATCACATGGTTTTAATTAGTGATGGCTCCCCTTTGTGGCTGAGAAATGTGCATGTAATTCAATTTGGGACTCACTGCTGCCTCAAGGAGCCCACGCAAAGATTTGTCAATCCACTGTAAGTTCATGCACATTTGGAACAGTGGATGTTGATGAGGCTGACCACACTGATCTGTACAGAATAGATTACATCTCAAAAGATATGATACAGTTAAAGTGACACATATTGAAGTGCGTCTGTTTAAATGATTGCAGTGCTTCAGATGCATTGCTTAATACACATAGAAAATTTGATTTTTTTCTTGATTGGTCAGATTTATTTTAGCACTGTTCTATAGCAAAATAGTCAACAGGAGCAAATTAAACTCACAGATACAAACATCTCATTTTGATACAATGAAGAAAGTGAATATTTTCTATTTGATAATACATAAGAAAAACAAGCATCTGACCTACATTGACCTCATGTGAATTGACTTTTTGGGTCGCTTAATGTGTGCAAACCCATATTTTAGCCATTTTTTAAACCAGATGAAATGAAGTGGAGTGAACTAAATAAAAAGAAAAAAAGAGAAAGAAATATAAAATACTGTATTTTGAAAGGTAATCCAAGAGAAGATAAAGAAACACAACTGAACCACTGATAAGTGCAAATGTATTGGAAAAAAACAAAACATGATATGCACATTTCATTTCAAGTGTCAATTAACCAGGGACTGATATCAATTATGCACAAATAAACTGAGAGAGGTGTGTCCTTTTTATTTTATAAAGCAATATTCATTAGCTGCACAATGAGAGCGCTGTCACCATTACTTTGTTTTCCCTTGAAGTCATTCATTGAAATGGCAATACAGTGATGCAAGACAAAAACAGCTCTCGACACACAGAGGCCTCTTATCCCTCATTTAAATGTTGGTTTCTTCTGATTTCCTCTTCAATGGGAAACTCAACTGATAGCAGCAGCAAAGGCCCAAACCTTAAATAAAAAACAATGACAACTCTTAGAGTTAAGGTGGCCATTGAAATGCTAAAATATCAATAGCACTTATTTAGTTCTCCAAAGACACTTGAAAGTCTCTTATCTGACGCATGGTAATGCCAGTCACTGTGGTGATGTTTATTTCACAGCAGCTCTTCACTTTATTGTCAAACGAAAGAGTGTTTTCGCATCTGAAACCTCACTTCTCACTTTGAATTTGACCCTTGACCTCATCACAGTCAAAAAGACAATATTTTTGTTCTCGCTGCGCTTTTTGAGAAACATAAAATAAAAATACAATGACTGAGGAGAAAAAGCAGAAATAAAGTAGTTTTTCCTGTAAATCTGAAAACATGTAAGAAACGTAAGTGACATGCAAATTTGTCTCAATCCATAAAGATTCTAAAAACAGTACATTACTGTTGACATAGATGAAGACTCGTTCATGATAAGGTGAAAGACACCAACAGCCACCTCATTATAATCACTGATTTTCACTCTTAACATGACAGCCTACTTTGTCCTGCTATCACAATACTTTTACACAATCTGATGCTCACATAGTGTGTGTGTGTATGTGTGTGTGTGTGTGTGTGAGCAAGTATAAGAAGTAAAGAAATGTGGAGTAGATTCCATTTCTTATTCTCATTTTTAAAGAGAATATCAGACATTAATTGCCAGATTCCAGGTTTTTAGAGAGTGGGAAAAAATATCTTTATGTTTTTAGGACAACATAATAACAACATTTTAACTATACAAAGTCATAGTGACAAGAAAGTCATAGTGCTTAGTTCTTCTTTTGGTTGCAGTGTTTTCATTGGTCCTGCAAGTTTTACTAAATGAGACTGAATTCCGTGCCTGTGTTTGGAATAATCAAATCTGAATTTCAACTTCCCCCAATATTTCAAATTTATATGATGACTGTTGCTTCAACAGTCTGATTGCGTTGCGCAGCCAAATATCAGATTTGGGGCTGGTTTTGTTCTTGGGACATATCAGCTCCCTTACAACATCACTCCCCAATCAATTTCTTTGATGCCGGTGCTCAGTTGAACTTTTAGAGGTGCTGATTATATTCTGCTTGTTTCCCTCTCTGGATGCCCCCTAACAGCACCAAATCAGCATCCCAATTCCACATGAACGTGCCGCTCACAATCAAGCTGTCATTTGGTCTTTGAAAATCTGGCCGCGCCATTAGCTGATGTGCCGAGAGGAGAAATTCCAGACCTCTGTGGATGTTTTGAAGGAAACGCTGGTTTCACCCCCTGCTGATTGACTCACTGACTGACCTAATCAGCCACACCATGCCAGCATCGCTCTGTCCTGAAGCCCATACACACCGGTGGCTGATTAGGTGGGAAGACTGGGGAATTGAAAAATACATAAATATTTAGCATGCTGCGATGCTCGGCAAACACAAGGGAGGCTGTTTTTGACGAATGCACGTTCAGTCATATGTAGTCTGCAGGGCCTGTATTGGCTGAGCTTTCATAAAGGAGTGTTCTGAAATGGCAAACGTGTCTTTTTAGCTTCAAACCGCTTCCATCAAACAAAAGGATTCTGGTGCCAGCAGCGGTGACTGTTGCTGTTGTCTAAAAAGCTTGTTGTCAAAAAAGAGCTACAGCCAAACACATCACAAGTATTGGCTTGTGTTTCCATGTGCTGAACAGGTCTGACAAAGAAAACATCGTTGACGCCAGGCGCATGCTGTGCTGTCTGGGTCCACAACAGGTTAAAACACCACAGTGCCACAGCTCCAGGCTATTCTCATGCTACGTACACGCATATTTTAACCCATCGTCGATTGTGCAATCGGCGCTTTGTGACCGTTAAAGTTAGTCAATGCATGTGTAAGTCATTGTGTGCAAGCAATAGGGTCTTGTGCATTGAAACATACATATATGTCAGCAATGTTACACATGTTGACATTAGAAAGAGGCAATGTCCAGAGGCTATGAAAGACAGGTACTTCCTATATCCTGTGGTTGATGGCGAGGGGCCTCACCTGGGCTGTAATCTGGGAGGACTGATCACAAAGAGCCAGAGTGAAGTGAATTCCGCCTGTCCTACTTCAAACGCAGCAGGACAGTAAATCAGACAGGTAGACGACACTAGGCGGCTCACTCATCCCTTGTGTTCACTGCTTCTGTCCCTGAGGGCGCAGGAAACAAGTATGCCAACAATGTCACCTGACAACACTGTGGAGCCACATCAACACAAAACCATTTTACATGACTGCAGTGAGGAGGTTTTTTTGCTGTGAAGCTATGTGACTGCGCAGAAAGAGATTTTCCAATACACAATTTTAACACATTAGAAAATGGAAAATCTGCACAAGACAGAAAATGCACATTTGTTCCCATTGTATGTAGATACACACAATATTGCAAATTACTTTACAAATGTACTGCTTTATTTAGTATTTACTGTAGATTATACTTAAAATCTGATTGTAAATTTGTGCTGTGGTAATTTCAGAGAGATTTAGTAAATGATCTTTGCAGACATGTTGTGCTTTTAAGGTTTTTTTTTACAAATGTGCCACCAAAATGTTAACGTCAGTAAACAACAACAAAAAAATGTTTAAAATCATTCTGGTCTAACTTGGTCATCTTTAAACATTATTTGACTATAATGGATCTGCATTAACATTCATATCAGCAAATGTCAGCATCGGTTTTCAGAAGGTTGAAGTATAATAACATTTTAGTGAGTGATCATTTATTGGCCTTTGCTAAATAACCAGTACAGCAAATATATTACATAATATATAGAAAGCAAACAAAAGCTGAATATATGTTGTATGTAATGCCATATGTCATTTAAAAAAAAATCCAAGTGATATCACTGCATAAAATCTACTTTAATTCTGAATTTCTTGCTCAAACTAATGTGATTTGTGCACAATACATGCAATTTAAAAATCCTATATTTACTATGCACAAATTGCATTTTACAGTATTTTACACAAAGACAAACTCATATTGTGATACTAAACACAACAAGTTTACAGTATTCATTGCTGCTTCATTATATTTTCAAATTATTGCAAGAGTTACAGTGCAAGTATATCAGTCAGATGTCCAACTATTGAGAAATCCCATCTGAGGATTGGGTGTCAGGGAAAAATGAATCAGAAAGGAGGACCAAGGTCAGTGTGATATTTCAAGGCTTCTACTTTACATGGCCGCATAGCAAATGTGGGGCCTTCAATCAAGTCAGATTGGGTGGATTGACTATAGGTACACCAACAACACTGAGAGTAATGACAAAGGGATAAATCCATCAGATAAAAGAAAAAAAAGAGAGCTACAAAAACTTTCAGGGTCAACACAGCACTGTTTCTGGATAGACAACACAATACTCTATATTTTAATGAAATAAATGGATTCCAAACAGCTCCCATTTAAAAGATGGACTTCAATTAAATCATGGTACAAATATGCATCTTTGTGGATTAAAACAAAATGCGCAAACAATTTCTGATTCTTATCTGTGTGCGTGCATTCCCTGTATTTTCCCAGTGGAGCCTCACCCTGAATACTTTTTCCTCAGATTGAGAAATCTCGTGTATGTGCCTGAGGACAAGGATACATATCTGACTAATAATGCCATACATTACTACCTTGTCATTACTGCGAAATGTTAACTGCTATACAAACTCTGTCTTTTCGCTCTTTTCTTTATGTAACCCGATTTGAAGGGGATTTTACAAATTACATGTATTAAGACCCCCGATGCTTCATATCTTTGCTGCCAAAGTGGAATAAATCCAGGATATTAATAATATAGGGGTTGATCCATCTCCCGAGAGCCATTTATCTAAAGTTTGTGCTATCTAAATATGAGCCAGAAACCCAATGCACCAGTGCTTTAACAATCAATACATTATCTTATGTGCAAAGTCTAAATGTTCCGAGTTTTTTTTTTTTTCCCAGAGTGTGTGGAACAAATTAAAAGCCCGGCCAGTCAGTAAAAGACCAATTCATAAAGGTGAAAAAGTGAGGCCGCGGCTGTGACGGGGAGGACCAGTGAAAAATCTCTGCTGACCCTCTCATCCCTCTGCTCATCTATCTCTCACTACTGTCCACTGATAGATTTCCCCTCGCTGATTTATGGGAGAAAAAAAATGTCACAGTGGAATGGGCTTTTGATAAAATTGTTCAAGAGATTCTGGGCAATAAATCCTGATCTTTACATCCAGGTTGCTAGCTACTTTCACATTCTTGTGCCATCAATAAGAGCCGCCAAACACGACATCTAATCAATAACTTTACAATATTCTGGGCAGTTTGGGAAAACAGTAACATTTATATTTAACAGAAAAGAGCAAGTCACTCTTTTACACTCAACAAACTATGGATAAAAGCGGCTTGACTGTAACTTAGGCTGAAAATAAGTCACACTGTGTTTCTCAGCGCCTGCTGGAGAGAAATTGTTGTCATTCACAATATCTTTGGAAAAACATATTCCTGACTAAACCTGTTTTTCAACCACAAGTGAACAGAAATGCTCCATATGCTATTTTTGATATGTATTCAAATTGTCTGCACCTACAATCTCCTGCCAACCCCTTAAATTCCCATTTACTAAATTATTCAATTAATAGATAAATCATTTCTATTTCACAACCTACTGAGTGATGAAAAAAATGGTAATTTGCCGATCATCAATCAAAGTGACTTTATATTGTAATGGTTCCCAAAGATGAGCTTATGTTCCCTGTGAGGCGAAACAGCCCAATATAAGAGCACTAACAAGTTACAGGATCTCTAGTCCAACATCAGTCATGATGGAGTGTTTCTGACAGGAACTCTTCAGTCAGCCGAGTGGCGCCAGGAAGGATGAGTGATTCAGCAAACCTGCCTAGTGTTGTCTCTCTCGTCTCTCAATCTTTACGATGTAGCTGAGAGGAAAACAATGAGCCTGTTGCTCAGTACAGGTGTTTCTCAGAGGAGATGACTTGTAAAAACAGGTAGATTTCCACTGAGACGAGAATTGACTCACATAAAAGGCTTCTGCTGCTGCAATAACTCATGACCGAAGCTCTGGCCGTCTGCCCAGAGACGCTGAAATCATAGCACTGTTTAATTTGCACAACTATCCTTGCGGGAGGGAATATGAAAAAGTCCCCCCCCCCCCGCCACTGACGGCATCTGACAGCGTTTGTGGTAATGTAATCCATTGTTGACCGGGAGATAAACATCAACACTGCAACCTCAGATTGACAAGGAGACAAACAGCGAGCCACTTAAAAGAAAATATTTTAAAGGACCTTTACACTCTCAATAAAGGGCGAGAAATACTGGAGCATGAACTTAAGTAACTCTAAAGACAAGGTTGTCACAGGAGATGAGAGAGGAGGAAGCAAAAAGATAAACAGAAAGCCCGGGGAGCTATCTGGCTGACTTTGTCTTTCAGATTAAAGCCCGAGCAACAAGCAGAAACAAAGACGTTTGTGACAAGCGCGAGGAAATGAAATGTTTACAGTAAGGGGGCTGATAAGCGAGGCCACATGAGACGTTCGAGAGCACTTGTTCGGACTGTCACTCTCCGCTACAGAAGAGGGCAGTGAAAAACGACAAGTTGTGCGCTTCCACCCCCCCATTTAATTTACCCCATCTGTATGTCAACCGAGCTCCTCCAATTTCAATTCAACACAAGCCTCAGATCAGCAATTTGTTTTGTCTTTGCACTGAAATTGTTTCTCACAGCATGTCGACGATTCTTTTCCCATTACCAAAAGATTGAAATTACATTTGCTTTGCTATAGGAATATTTCATGTACAAGCTGATTTAACTGGAGCCACATAGGATGCTATATTGCTTTTATCATGAAAAGACTCTAAAACCGAGAGGCCGAGGACGTTTGAATTATTTACATCAGTTGTCACAGACTGCTGTGATTTCTATGCTCCCACAGGCCCATTATCCTGCTCTTGTTTGCAGGGGGAGATGAGACATTTTCTCAGTGATAGGCTGCCTTTCTGATTCCTGTGGGGAGAAAAACACCATGTTAATTTAATGTGTCCAGGCCCGACGCGATACCCCCGGCTCGGAAAAAGATGCTTGTTCTCATCTTTGTAATCACAGCGGCAGGAGCAGAGGGCACACGTCCCCCGTGTCTCATTTCAGTGTGCTAATCTTTCATTTCATAGCCCATCTCTCCATATCAAACAACACAAATGGCTCAATTTGCATGACAGGATTTGTAACATGGCGAATCAGGTGTCAGACCCGATTAAACATTACACCGGCACACTATCATAATCAGCCGTCTAATGAGTGTGGCCGCTGGTGTGAGAGGCTTGGATGGATCAGGGAGAAGGGCTTCTCCACGCTGCCCAGCGGGGGGTGAGTGACTGAGGGATTAAATCAGAGGTGCGGTCCCTGTGGCCCTGACAGAGGGGCTCCTCTGGGTGGCAAGGCTCGAGCCCTGTGATGCTGACGAGACAAGGCGACACAGGCCACACACACACACACACACACACACACACACACACCAGGACTGGAGGGGAGAGCGGCTCTTACAGCTGAAACGCACAGACATCCGAGAGGCAGCATCTGAGGACTGCTTACTCCTGTGCATCCTCAGCTTTGAATACTAATGTGTGGGGCCATTACAGAGGAGAGAAACCCCCGGCAGAGTGACCCCAGCCCTAGATCACATCGGGCTATCACCGAAATGAGGCAACGGGATCATTAGGATGCAACGAGACTCTGGACCAGACATCATTTGTGTGAGAGGGAGCTTTGACAATGCTTTCTGAAGGTGTTTTTTTTCTTTCCAGTATACATTTACATACAAATTGTCAGGCTCATTACCCCGGACTATTTTGGGATCATTACTAAAAAAAAAAAAACCTTTTAGGAGAGAAAATATTTTTAATCAGTAACGGTGATGGAGTTTTTTAAAAAAAATCTTTTGTTGCATGTGTTAAAAAAATCTTGCAGGGAACATGATGGTTAAACTGACAATACTGGCTTTTTAATGTAAACATCAAATCACATGATGACTTGATGTCACTCAGCCTCCCCACTGTCATCTTTACCCCCCCTCCTTGTGTACAGTTTGCCCCTCCCATTGTCCAGCCCTTATTGTTATCTACTGAATATACACTGATGCTAATTCTACTGTTGGCTGTGTTGATGTGCAGCTTTTGGTTCCTGGTCCACAGAGACTTCCCTATTGCCACCCTCCTACCACCCTCAGCATCAAGGTCCCCCTCCCCCTTACTCCTTCCCCCACCCTCTGCCCTGCTCCCCATTTGGGGTGACCCGGGTGCTGTTCTGAGGGTTCCTCACACCCCAGAAGCTGTCAGTGGCCCCCTTCCTTCCCATGAGCGGAACACACAATAGAGAAAGGGCTCCGGCTGAGAGGTTCAGTAGCCATTAACCCCTACCAGCTGTTCCTGCCGAGGGTATTCTGTGCCACAATACGTGCCCCCGAGGGGGCCCTCACGTCCACTAATCTAGCCATTGTTGGCCAGGAATGCTGACAGAAGAAAAGAAATTTTTCTTGTGTCCATGCAAGCGTGTGTATCCATGTGTGAGAGCCGAGAAACGTAGGGCTAATTTCTATAGTTGCCTGTGAAGAAGGGAGACCATGAAGAATACCCTATTTAGCTGCTTGACAAAATTCTTTTGCTTAAAAATGGAAAAACAATGGCAATTGTTTTCAAGTGGACTCCTTTACACTGTCCAAGTCTCTGAATTTAACTAGAAAAACATTTCGAACACTATTAACGTCTGCCCGTGTAAAAAGTTAAAATAACTTTACGAGACTTAAATTATTTCGTTATCTGCGATTCATTTTTAATGCACGGCCAGACAAACATCCTGAAACCACGATCAGTTCCAAAGCCATTTCTAAATGGATTAAATTTTGGGGAAATTATTCCATTTTGGTACTTTGCTCTCAGAATATATTAACAATTAGTCCATTTCAATTAACATGGAAATTAAAACAGCATTTTCCAGTCAATTTAACCATGATGCAGCCATTAGGGACTTCTGGTGTGCTGAGCATGTTTGTTACTCCAGTCTCCAGTCTATAAATGAAACAAAAAGAGAGAGAGAGAGAGAGATTCCTGCTGCATATCAGGAAAGCCAGTTTGATATTCCGGTAGTTGCACATGTTAGTTATTTCGCCCTTGAAAAAAGAGAAATGAAAGAGCCACAAAAAACATGACTACAAAATCCAACAAGCCACACAATTTGTTGCAAAACTGGGTCTGAACTGGCAAATAAAATCCTCACAATTATTTTATTTATTCCATAGCACTACAGTCGGGGTTGAATGAAATAATAAAGAAATTTTGCAATCAATTCTCTAAGAGTCCTTAACGTAGAGGACTTAAGTTGAAGCACATGTGATATCTGTTTTTCTCTTCCCGCTGTGCAAAGTCAAAAGATGTGATATCAACAGTGTTGACAGCAACAGGAAGCAGCGCTCCACAGCCGTCAGCAGGCTGTGGGATGCAACATTTGCATGCAGGAAGTAAACACAGCAGCACCTAAAGACCAGGGGAGGGCAGCTCTAATGTAAACTGTTAGGTGAGTTTTGAAGGGCAAAGGTATTTTTCTGTATGTGCTCTGTCCCACAGCCTGTGCTGTGTTGTGACAGGCGGGGAATCTGCATCAGTCAATTATATGTCCCAACAGACTTTTGTGCTAATGAGCTGGTCCAGCCATCGGCAGACTTCCCCTGTCGTCCAGAAAAGATCACTTTCATTGCTTGCAGAACTAATTCAGGGCACAAAAGTGGGAGCTTCACCATTGCAGCCTCTTTTACTGCTCCTTTTGTGGAAGCTTTAGAAGTGCGCTGAAGAGAGGGCCTAGCGCTCAGGCCTCTTCATCTCCAGTCCATTGCCTGTCATTAACATACATATCCATATGAAAAGTGGGGTAAGGCCGGAACAGCTGTCCAGTTAAGAGGCAGCGATTCCCTCTCCCAAATGCTGACAGAAGCCTTTAGCCTTCCTTGGCCAATAATAAACCAAACCATTTAAACAGTCTTTCAGGGAGTGAGAAAGAGATTGGGCCATAATGCTACTTTCAGAGGAATCGGTGGCTCCCATTGGCTTGCAACAGTCTCTAGTAGAATGACAAAAGTTAAGGGACAAACCAGGGAAAAGAATCGCAAAACTAAGATAATGTGAATATCATAAGATGAGCGCAGCATATAGACCTGCGTCCTCCTGTTGTCGACATCCAGACACATGGTAACTTTTGGTTCACAAGATTAAACCAGCATCAGAGCAATTTGCGTGTATTTTTTCAGTGGTTGATTCATTTTGCAAAAAGCAGCATTTACAGCAAGGGTTATCTATGTTAGTTCTAGATTTGGCTTCTGCACGTGCTCAAAGGTTGGACATTGTAATAAAAATGGTATATTTGTTTACTCTGAGTGCTCTGTGCCGAGGGCTTTTCACCCTGAGCAAAATGATTTGGTCTAAGGGGACTTGAGGAGTGTATGGGGATGGAACTGAGCAATCCTCTTGTTTAAACTTGGGTGGTGGGCATGAAGACAGAGGTTAAGTGACTTGCCCCAGGTCACATGGGAAGTCGTTTACTTAGGGTGGATTTTCTCATCTAAACCCTCATCCACTCAGGCCAAAAGGGTTTCTATAACATTTATTTAAAAAGATGTATTCTTGATGAGACTAACACATTTTTTTAAAATTAACTGTTTATGAATGTTTTTACATTTTTTTCTGTGAAGTCTAAAGGTGACTGAGGGTTGTAGAAAATAGGAAAATCCACTGTGGAGTGTTTCACAAAATCATATCTTTTGGATAATCATGGACACAATTTGTGCTTTCATTTGCATCAGTTTGGGATAACTTTTGGGATTTGATTTTGCGAATAAGCGCTGAATAAACGCTGGTATGGGACTGTTAAAATCAAAACAAAATATGAGGAGAAGATGTGGACTAAATACTTGCTGCGTGTGTGATGTTTAAAGCAGCTTACAGAGTGTATTCAAATGCTCAGAATATATTTAATTAATTTTTTTCCTGCTGAAAATTACCATTCGTCAGTTATGATGATGGAGAAAATTGTGTGGTGGTTGCAGTTGTCCTGTTGTTGGTGGGAAAGTTGTCACACTGTATCCTCTATATTCATATTGTTATTTTATACCTTTCTCTCCATTTGCTAAATAGATTGATGGCGTTTGAATATTCCTCATGTCAGTCAAAATCTATACAAAAGGAAAGTGATTGACAGCAAAACAATAATGAACAGGAGATGATGACAGGCTGTTTTCTACAATAGATTTAAATAAAACCTTTTGATTTTCTGAGGATCCTTGGATATCTACATTTTTTCTTAAATTATTGAATGTCATCATTGGTGTAATTTATGTTTTAAGTGAAGTTAACTGATCAGAATATCTAACAATAATAATAATTATTATTATTCTTATTAAGTCAGCCATAGACTCAAGCTGCCGATGACGTTATCCTAAACCTTCGCTCAGAGATCTTTTTGAATTTTCTCTCCTTCCACTGAGCGGTTTTCTATGCTTGAGATGCCTCGTTCTCTAGAGAAGGAGGTAAAGGGAGAAGCCAGAATCCGGATCTAATGAATAAGAAAAGCCTTTGGTTAAAAGGGGACTGGTTTGTCTCTTCATGGGTCGCTTTTTATTCAGCTTTGGAAAGACAAGGAGTCCTGATTGATAAATCCCCTCCCTTGCCCCCCTGGCGCCTGTGACCCCAGAGTCATCAAGTACAATGCACGGCACCTTAAGTTTCTAAATCTACGATTGAAAAATAGAAGTGAATTTGTGTCCATTGAGGGAGCTTTGACATGCTTTTACAGCAATGATTATTCTGAGGCTGCCTGCCCAGCGGGCTACCAGCAGCTAGCTGCATGCAGGATTTATTTTCCATCTGATCCTCCTACCCCCCACCTCCTGTGCGTCAGCAGCATCCAAAAACTACTGTAATGGCACTCGTTGCAAGCGCTTAAATTCAGCGGAAGTGTTTTTTCATAGATAACCAGCCAACACCTCAGGCCCTTACCTATCACACTCCCCCTCTGCTCTATCCTTTATTTATCACGGTGCTGCTGTTTGTTGTCTGTGTAAAGTTCCACAATTCATTAAAAAAGGAAAAGGGGGTGGGGAGCAGAAGAGAGGGACGGAGTATGGAGAAGCAAAGCTGGGGCTGTTGTGAGGGAGCAGGGGGTAAAGGGGAGGGATTAGGATGACTTCTTGAACACATTTTCTCCCTTTTGCTGCAATTAAACAAAGTAGGCCTGTGATTAGTGCAGCGCAGGGAGCAGAGAAAAAGAC
This sequence comes from Centropyge bicolor, assembly GCA_037975185.1. Taxonomy (NCBI): domain Eukaryota; kingdom Metazoa; phylum Chordata; class Actinopteri; family Pomacanthidae; genus Centropyge; species Centropyge bicolor. Next base: position 132,827 of record JBBMOC010000038.1, on the reverse strand, counting down.
ACCCTTGAATCCCAATGGAGGGACCTGACTGAGCATTATTGCCTGACAATGCCTGAGTTTATTGCTGAAACCTGCTTACCCTCCTGCATGGCAAACCATGGGAACTCCAGTCAGGTGGAAACTTTTTCTCCTTTTCTTTTCCCGCTCCTTGTTTTTCTCCCCCTCTGACCACGGAAGCCCTCCAGGAGCTCACAGTGTGGTTGAAGCCACACAACTCCCCCCTGGTAACTGAGATGTTTAGGATAAGCTCTGCCTGGTTTTTGTGCATGAGCTCACACTTGTCTGCTGTTGTTCGAACACAGTTAATGATGAGCTTCCTCTGTTTTTTCCACACCCCTTCCCTCTCTCCTGTCCTCCTCCTCCTCCACCTCCTCTCTCCGCTCCTTTTCTCCCTCCTTATTTGAAGCTAAGCGGCTGTTTAAGTGGAGTGCCTCCTCCCTCTGGCTCTTGGGAATGCTCTCAAGGGGCCCTTGCCTGGCACTGTGTGCATGACACATAATGAAAACAATTTTACGCTGCAGAGGGAAGTATGAGGCAATTACGGATGTGACAGCCACCTGCAGACTCACCCCCCGACAGTCTCCCACTGCACTCTCCCAACCGCTGCACCATTGCCACAACTATAGCACACAGTGTCACCACACTGCCCCCCCCCCTCATTGCCACCCATCCCTCACAAACACACACTCCACCAGTACACAGCTTCATGAATATGTGATGGCTTGATGATGTTGTATGGCTGGGGCAGGTGAGGAGGGGGTGAGAAAGACCGGGGCTGTAATAAGTTGCCCAGCTGGAGGTGGTGTTGTGGCCCTGTCGCCCTGTGGCAGTCCATAGAGGCATCTCTCCACAAGCACTGACCCTGGGATCGGCCTCCTGAGGGGAGCCAAGAGATGACGTGACAGGGGCGTGCAAAGCGCCCCCCCAAATCTCTTGTTGGCCAATTTTACACATGAAGCCTGGCCCAAAAGCCCAAGTGGCAGGCCTAACAGAGCCCTGATTTAATTTGATAACCTGCTTAGTGAATGTGAATTAAATGAGTATTTCACATACAAATTATCTCCTTTCACCTCTGCGGTTTAAAGAATTACTCTTTTGGTTTGCAAAACACAGATGTCTCTGAACTTCTTGGGCATTTCTGATTTGCTTTGTTTTATACATTCAGATAAATCTGGCCTAGTTAGTCTTGCTCCTCTCAAGTGCAGTCAAGATATATATATATATATATATGTAACTCAGAGCAAATGCTACACATTGTCTGTCCACGAGGTCACGCCTTTAAAAAAATCCCCAAGGCCTGTAAACCGAAAAAGTTGACCCACACATATGATGTGTGACTGTTTAAGTCTTCAATCTGTCAGGTCTCTGTCCCACAGCGCTTGTTCTAAAGCCCCCAGCTATATGCAAAGCCCCTCTGACCTGAAGATTATTCAGCGTGAGGCCAAAGGGTGTATTTTATGCCTGCCAGTCCCCGAGAGTTGCCTCCTGATAGCTTGATGTGTCCTTAATGGCCCCGCTGAACAGCAGAGACAGCGGCGTGATGAGTGGATCCTCAGCAACAACTGACACATTAGAGACCAGCTGATAAAAGCCACTGGGTAGGCGCATGCACGCACACACACACACACACACACACGCACACACACACACACATACACACACACACAGCTCATACATACACTGCCTCAGACAACGATGTCCTACATGACACAAAGCACAAGGGTATAAACAAAGACACTAGCCGGAGATGTGAGCATGGAGCGAATCATGAGCGCTGATCAAATGAAACATAGGTGGGCACATGGTGAAAAATGGCCCACTGAAAGTTGATATTATGCAATGGTTTCTGTAACCATCAATCTAATAAGGCCATGAGGACTATATTCTCTCAGTGCCCCCGAAGAAGTGTAATATAATAGATGAGAAGATCAAGGTGAAACAGGAATGAATAAGTGAAAACAGCATATCTAAGCATGAAAAATATCACAGGAGACATTGCAGACAGTAAACTGAGGAGCTAAGAGATGAGAAGTAGTAAATTAATCTTCCTGCAATATCTTGCGGAAGAGAAAAGTGCACCAGTCTTTATTTCTTATAACAATTCAAGACAAATGACCACAGCCAGTACATTAGTTCTGATAAGGGACATGCAAGAAAGACAATGGCTTTCAATTCCTGATTTAATCAACCCCTGGCATGATGTACTTCTGAAAATAACAAAATAGATTAATCAGGAATCAAGACATGGAGGGGGTGCAAGGGCAAGTGTCTGATTTCTCGGCATGGTCGCAATGAAATATACATAGTGTAATAAAGGCTCTGCTGCTGCCAGCTCAGCCTGCCACGTCTGTAGGCACCTGTGAGATTGAAGCCGTGGACACGACATTACCAAAATACCAGACTGCACTGAATTAATGAGGCCAAAGCTTCAGTGTGTGCACATCCAGCCCGATCTGGGGAGTCTTAATTTATTTTCTCTTTCCAACTCATCCTTTACAAAAATGACAGTGTCTTCTTATCGATTTTACACTCAGAGATCAATCAGCTTTGCCCTGACTCAGAGAAAATTTACAGCCCCCTCCCCAACCTCCACATTCACTGAGCTCTGGTCTGCTAAAATGGCAGGAGGGGTTATACGACCCCCTCCCAACCGTCCGCCCTCCTTCCCTCTCACTCACACCCACATATACACACACTAAACCCATCCTCTGTCTGTGTAAAAGCCTGACCACAGTTAAAATGAGCTAATCTACAAGAGAGGAGGAGACCGCTTCCTTGTTCAGACTGATTTGAGTCCTCTCTCTCTCTCTCTCTCACCCCCCTCACCCCTGCCTGCATTACACTCCCTTACTCCAGGCAAAGACGTGAGCACAAAAGAAGTGAGGATGAGAGCTGTTTATATATGAGAGCGAAGACATGCGGAGAGCCTGCCAGGGCAGAATATGACTGGACTGAAATAAAGCCTGTCAAAGCCTCAAAAGTGCCAGTTTTCTGTTTTAGATGATTGACTATAATATCTCAAAGTCCCGTGAGTGTGGAATCAATCTGAGATATAAATGACAAACTGTTTGGGGTTACAGTACATAATCCTGTGGAGCGTGGAGATGCTTGTTGGAGCGGATGAAAAGCAAATGAAAAAAGCATTGTTCATGTTCTCCTAAAGGTTTCTTGGCCGCGTTTGTCAAGATGGAGTCGGGGCCAGAGAGCAGGGCTCCTTATGATCCTAGAGGGATGGCACGGCTGAGCACTATCCCTGCCTGGCAGTGGCACTCGGACGCCAGCTGTACGGAGATGGCCGTGCTGTCATACTGCCCCTCAGATGGAGCAAACTGTGCCAGCGAGAGTCAATGGTACCTGGCATTGGGCACACACAGCCATTAACCAAGGCCATTACCTTGCACTCGGGCCTGGAGGGTTAATCCAGGGTTAATTCTATTGGCCTGTCTGGCAGAGGAGATGCAAGCAGACTGACAGCACTTCAGTGCATTCAATACAGGAATACTAAGTCTGTCTGGGGAGGGAGGCAGGCACTTTCTCATCATCATGCTTTTGAGACAGTAATGAATGAAAATGGAATTTCGTAGCTGACAACTGGACGGATGAAAGATGTGTTGATTGAAGCAGAATAAAAAATTAATGTCTCAGGATCCGGGAGATTATCAAAGTTTGGAGCGTGGCGGCGACTTCTCCCCCGGGCTGTTTTGTAAAAGCCGTCACACATTGCATGGGTAGGAATAATTATGCTGTAAATAAGAGAACGAGCGTGAGTGAAATCTCAGCATCAGGAGCCTTAGGTGAAATTCTGTTTGATGTCAAATGTCAGTTTTAACTCCACAGCCAACTGCTATAATGCCTAAAACTGCCACAAATGATCAAATCTAAATGGCCACATCCAAAGCTTTGTAAAGCCTAAACAGTAGGTAAATGCTCATGATTGATAGTGTGACAAAATATTTCTATATTTAACAAGTCTCTCTCACGGACAGGGGTTATTATCGGCTTGTTACTGCCACACATGGACATCGCGGTCCATCTTTTTAACAGTGCTTTCTGCGGGGGAAAAAAAAAAAAAAAGCTCAACAACATCATATCAAACAAATGACACTTTATTCCCTGAAACCCGAAAGTTCATTTACAAAGGACTAGCTGTTGCAATCACAGCTCTAATGTAGCAGTGTGGAGGAAAAAAAGGGTAATTGGTTTGGTAAAGATTGTTTTCCATCGCACCATAAAGCACTACACAATAGAAAAGGTCGTCAATTAAGCAATCATGAATACCAAGTACCATAGCTGATGAAAATAGGCCAGTGGTTTAAATAGATTTGCAAGCAATTTACCTTTTCACAATGTTGGCAATCTGATGCAATTTGCTTGCAATTTTGTCTGCTTTCAGTAGCACTCTGAGCTGACACTACACGGTGCAAATGGCAAAGAGGACCACATAGAAAATGTAAAACTATCTTGGCCACATCAAGGTATCAGAATGGCGCTTCATCAGGAAAATTACAACAATTAGCATAAGTGCTCCAAAATCAACACTTTAAATGTCAGCGCCAAAGGTTGGGCCACAGATGAGCAAGGGTGCGCAATGTCCTCCAGGATGGACTTGCCATGGAACGCAAAGCAATCACCCATCATCTCTTGCCAGTGATGGCCCCACAATTGCTGTGACATTCTCTCAGGCCTGTCATTCTTGGTCACGGACTGTTTTTTTTCCTCTCGCCCTTGATTTGCTCGCAGCTGAATTGTGACAGCCTCGCGTCTACTTCAACAGACTAATTTTTTTTCTCCCCTTCCTGTAACTTTTTCTCCATCGTCTTCCGTCTGCTCAGAGGACGACTGTTATGCATCTCAGGGTCAGATCCAGGTTTGGATGTTTGTCCATTTCAATTTGTGTGGGTTCACTGATTTTTTTCACGTAAAATGATGTGAGAGTAGAATAAAGAATCAATGGGAGCAAAGATAGTGGATCCATGATGACACATTTTTAGCTAAATGAATAATATTCTCATGGATCTGGAAATCAAAATGATAAAAATAAAGAAAAAAAAACTTCACTTGGCTTTTCTTCTTTTCTCTCAGTGAAAGGTTTATACTCACTACATTAAGGGAATTTTAAATTCCTCGCTGCTGTATGGTGCATTCAGTTTAGAAAACAGCACATTACAACATTATTAATGTTGTGAATACATTTTGGGAAACATGACTCACTACGAAAACTTATTCAAAACAGCATTCATAAACGTTTGCATATTCCAAACGTAGCTATAGACTGTGCTCACTGAATTAAAACAAATGTGTCACATAGTTTCGATACTTCATCTTTAACACTTACCCACAGTGCAGTGCAGTTAACAGACAGAACATGATCCAGGTTGGATTAGTCAATCAACAGATTGTCTCAACGCTGACGGGAAGCTGAGCAGCCTCGTTTTAAGAGCACATCTGATGCTCCTGACACCTGAAAGAACACGACTTACTAATGCTCACGTCGTACCTGTCAGCGTTCAGATGAAACATCTGATTTTAAGGTGGTACGGCCAGCACATTTCTCAGTTGTGGTTAAGTGTCTACAATAAGCACTCAGCATTATCTTTGTGTCTCATCATGCTGCCTGAAGGCACCACTCAAGCAGAACTTCTGGCTTTGGCCGGCAGCTCCTCCCCTCATGTCGCAGGCTCTCCAGTTGAACTTGTCAGAGATTGCCAAAGGGGACAGATGTGTATGTTGTCTGACTATGTCATGACAAGGCAAGAGCCAGACTGAGAGGGTTAGGAATGGAAAGAGGATGTTTTACTGTGTTGTAGTGAGTTTTCATATTGTCTTTATATTAGCATATTCACATATACCCCTCAGTGTTATTTATATAGATCTATACATGTGAATTACTCTGCACTTTACTGCTTTTTTTTTTTTTTTTTTTTTTTTAAGTCTGGTTAGATGATAAACTGCATTTTCTTGTCTAGGTACTTGTAAAGTTGAATCTAATCTAATTCGATGATGAAAAGATGTTTACAGTTTACAGACTATGCTGTGTGGAAGTGATTCTTTTCTTTCATGCATTAGACGGTGGAAGTGTAAATACTGTGATACTTAATCAAAAATAGCAACAAAGGTGTCATTCAGAGTGACACGCTATAGCATGACACATACACGACCAGGAAGCAGGAAATGCAGCAAGAGCAATCCTGATATCTGCAACTGAAGCAAGACTATTTATGTTTAACATAGATCAAGTACATCAAGATAACAAGATATAGCTCCTCCAAAAAGTCATGTACTGTAGTTTTACCTGATTTATCTCGCTTCTTTCAAAGACTGGCTGGTCAGTTCAAGGCAGTTTTAAAGTACTCTTGGGTAATGTGTTTGCTTCTAAATGTATTGTTTTGTACTTATATTCAGATAGTTTTGGAAACTCATACTTGTTAATATATCTGGCTATTTTGATTATTTTGTAGCATTTGTTATCTTTGTTCATGCTGTTTGCATTTGTTTTAATGCTGCTTTCTCTCTCAGAAAAGATATTTTAATTATAAGAAGACTGTAGTTAAATAAAAGGAAAAATGAAAAAAAAATACTCAAAGCATTTGATGTTCAAAACAAAGAAAAGAAAGACAACCATTGGCTCCTGCTCTACTTTTTTTTTTCATTCATTCGTAAACAAGAATTATTGATTAGCTGCTGAAATAAATTACCTGACAGACGTTGTGATGACTGGTACTGGAGTTGACCTATAGCAATGGCATATTGTGTACACGGTTAGTAATGAATGAAATGAAACAGATGCAGTTTAGAAGGTCAACGAAATCTTCAAGTAAATATTCTATATATATTTTTAACATCATGCTAAAAATAAACAATTAGAGATTTAAGGAAGGGACATCTTTAAGATATATGGTGTTAAAACAACAAGACACAGAGTGTGTGAATGAAAACACCATCAGTTGTGTGTGTCTCTTTGAAGCTCCTGTGTTTGTTAATTTGTCCATATAGATTTCAGCTCATTCCATCCCTCTAATGCTGCATTCTGTCAATAGCTGGTCACAGTGTTGTCTGTTCCTCACTGTGGTGCATTTAATATTTACCAGAGTCTGAGCCTTATTAAAGCAAGATGAATTAGCCTGGTTGGGATAGATTTTCTTTCAGCGCAGAGTGAAAGAGAGCAAAGTGGAAAAGAAAGATAAAGGCAGGGAGGAGGGAGGCTGAGGAAGAAAGTTTGTGTGTGCTCAGATGATCAGCATGCGGGGGCCCCGGCTCGGGAGCGGCCCCCAGCGTTGGAGGAGTTGTGAGCTCGCTGATGATGGGGTTGCACAGATGGGCTCGAGCCTGGCTCCCAGCTCGCTCCTTTGTATGGACCCTGCTCTCTAATTACAGCTGATGAGTGTGTGTGTGTGAGGCAGAGTAAGGGGGAGAGGGGGGAGGGAAAGGGGAACCAGAGTAGGGAGGGGGGCACACAAGCAGGTGACAGTACGAGGAGAGGAACCTGTGGCAGATCCTCAGCACCATCAGGCACAACGTAGCCGCAGCCTGACAGCTAATTAGAAACGACACGGATTTCTCCCAATGTAACAGATGTTGCCTAATCAGTCCAGCTCGGGAGAACCCTGCGCCAGCAACATTTCATGCACAATTTAACCATCTAAAAGGGATGAAATACTTAATGCATTGTAAGGCCAGCACAGCTGTTTCTCTCGTCAGAAAATTTCCCAGTCAAAAATATGCATGTTTTATGTAACTCTAACCGAGTGTTTATAATGCTATAATAGCTGAGAAAAAATTGCTGCCACACATCTGCCAAAGATTTCAGCTCTATTGGTTACCATAACATGCATGGAGCAAAAGACCAAATGCAGATTTGACTTTTTTTTGAGACTTCAATGGGTTGTCTCTCCCTGACTAAAAAAAAAAAAAAAAAAAAAATCAATAGCTTTTCATGCAACTTCTTCTTTGCAGCAACTGCTCTTTCAATAAATTTGAAAATGTCTGCTTGGATAAAGGAAACATATTTACACATTATTATATGTTACTAAAATAATACTTTGATGTAGCATCTTATAAGTAAAGTCAGTCAAACTGTTTTAATCCTAATAGCTTAATAGGACTTTGTATTTTAGTGCCAGTGTAAATTGGAGCCGACCATAAAGGCCAATTCAGGCAGCGACACGTTTTTTTTCCTCCTGCAAACTAAATTATATGCATATGTAACATGTGCACCATTTAAACCACATAATATAAATCACAAACCCCTGTGCCAAGAGGAAAGCGTCTGTGATTGTGATGGTAATAACGTGTTCTATTTGCCTCACTATCAGATAAATGTAAATTTGTGCCCTCACTGTTCCTTTCACATCCAACATTCTCCATCCAGATCTTTTTCTTCCTATCGGCCCCCAGTATTGGCTATATCTCCTCAACTCTGCATTTTTATCTGATGCACTGGATGACAGGTAATCTAGCTGAAAGTTCCAACAATTGCACACAAAGAAAAAAAAAAAAAAAAAAAAAGCCCTGGCTGATGAAATCTGAGCAGTTATCACACTAACCATTACCTGTCAAGCCCTCCGCTTCAATCTAAGGGTGCATCAATTTTCTGAAGAGGAAATCAAGGGCGAGGAAGAAAAGCAGTCCAGATAAACAGTGACAAAGGCCTCTTTTCTGCTGCTTTTATTTATGATGGGATGTTACTGTGCGGGGACCAGGGCAAGGGCTTTATCAGACCAACTGATACATCTTTGATAGCCAGGGAGTCTTCACCCTTGATGAAGTGTTGCACTTGCCAAAGAAGATTTCGAACTCAAATGACTTTCCCTCGAAAAACCAGTGGAGATAGGGGAGTCCCTGAACGGCCACACGCGGCTGAGTGAAGTGACAGACTGAACAAACAAAGACACGAGCTTGTGTGTGTGTGTGTCTGTGGGTGACGTGTCAAGCTTGTTTTTTTTATATGTGAGAAAGCTTGAATTGTACAGAAAATAACCACTGTTTATATGACATGCAGGTGACAAGTTTCTTGGGTGCCCCCTGCACCATGTCTCCATGCAGAGGACCAAAGTGTTCATTTCCTGCTTTTACTTGAAAAGACAGAACCATTNGTGTGTGTGTGTGTGCACATGCTGGACGTACAGGCTAAGGGCTCCCATGCTGACAGTTAACTGAGTAGACAGAGAGGAACCATAATTAGATTCATCTACTGGTATTGACAGACGCGACAAGACTCCAGTCTGATCGATACACACACTCACCATATTGTTCCAAATACCAATAACTGTGAATATCCATCTTAACTGCATTACTTACAGGCAAATAATTAAATGTGGCCTTTTAAACATGGATGATCGTACGTGTCAGATGTATATAAATACGTTTCATTTTGGTTCACATATAGATGATGTCCTCATGTCTAAAAAATGTGACTTTTTTCCTGTAATTGTGCCATGATAAATAAAATTTTAATAAAACGTTCCTCAACGAACAGATGTTAATTTTTAAAACATAACATACAAAAAATTTAATGTGATGCAGGTGCAACAATCAGTTACTTTCACAGCTAGTGACCCTTGAAGATTTGACCCTGGTGGGTTTTATAAGAAACAATGAACTCGAAGGTGGATTTTTTTTTTTTTGAAAATCTCAAAATCCTTCTTTAAAAGCAAAAAGCAATAAGATTTGATAAAGAAAGACAGAAGCTCATATTTTCCTTCTGTGTCAGAGAGGGAAGAAAGACAATATATCCTCCATCTTAATCATGTGTTTGCTCTGCTTTATCAGTATGTACATGTATAGTGTTCTTGCATGAATGACCACATCCCACCCACCAAAAGCTTTTTGCGCTGTGAATATCACGAATCCATTATTGACAATACCAAACACTTTCCTACTGCCTGCCATTGACGTTTGACCCCCTCTGTATTTTTTTTTCTCTATTCAGAATCACTGATAGCTTTTTGTTTGCCATAACTGCCCCACTTATATTTCCACAGGCGGAGTCCTGCATTGACTGGCGGCGATGCAGATGGCCTTGCGGTATATAGCACATAATCGCCACTATCTTTTAGCCTTTAACAATGCTGCTAGAATCAGCTCGATGGTGACATCTCAGCAGCCGTCAAAGACATCAATACATATTTTGTATAAGTTGAACTTGAGCTAATTGTTGTACACCATAATGAGAGACGCGTGGTAATTGAGACCAATTAGCCAACTATAAAGCATTGTCCTTACCAGCCATGTTGGACATGTTTCTATTTATTCTCAGTGGTTATTGGTGCCTTTGCTAATGACTGAAATGTGCACCGCCACATGAAACTGACAAACCGCTGCTGATTCTGTCGAGATCATCTTTCATTTTCCTGCATCTTGACTGAGTGGCTCTGACTTCCAACTGTCAAACAACAAGCCTTTTGAAAACTAATAATACTGCATAAAAGAAACATACCGCACAACAACATGACATTTGAGATGCTGTCATAAACAATTAAGTGCTTATTTGCGACGAAATAGCGGTTGAAAGACCAGAGAGAAGAGGAAAAAAAACAGATTAAAAGTGAGTTATTCAACAAGTTAGTGGTTGAGGAGAAAAGTTGAGTGAATGTGGTCATCGCTGACAGACTTGGAGCTCGATGGTTTGCAAGTTGTGACAGGCAATTACTCACGCTGAGCGCCGGCTGAGAACAGGAGACGTGCTCATATTTGATGAATGATTCACATGTATTTTAATTTCGTCTGTCCTCTGACCTCTAGGGCAGGCTAATGTCTTTTGGGTCACCCCCTGCACACTCTCTGTTCTCCTATGTTCGCTCCCTGAAAAACACACACACACACACACACACACACACACACACACACACACACACAGACTGGGAGAGAGGGCTACAGGAGTCACAGTTAATGGGATTACCCCAGCAGTCCTGAGCCATCCCTAACCTCACCTCCAGGTCCCACTGTGGCAATCAGAGGCATCAGCATCCTTAACGCATCATGGAGAGTGCTTGTGATACCACGCTGTGGGGACCTCTGCTCTCTAACCTCTTAACACAGCGGCACTCTAACTGAAGTGACCTCTGTTGCTTTATAGAGCTACCCCCAGAGGAGACTTAAACGCAGCGTCCACCGGGTCACAGTATAAGACACCATTAACCCAAAACCTCCAGTCTGGACTCGGTGTGTTTAAAAGTCTCTCCTCCGGCAATCACGGCGGCATCAACACCTTGTAGGTTGACCCCGTCGCGCAGCAGTCCAGATACTTGATCCTTAATGTGGGGGTCACATCTCTAATGGATCTGTACTCGTGCGTCTGTGATATGTGTAGCTGACAATAAAAAAGACATGCTAATTTTTATGCTGCTTTGATACTGAAAACACAGGAACGGGTACACATTCCTTCCTATCCACACTCCCAACACGATTACTTAGAAATGAAGCGGAAAATGGAAGCGATTTATTAACGAGACATTAGAGGCACTTTTAATAACCTTCCCATCCTGCTCAGCAGGGAGCTGCGGATTACACCACACAGGTTTCGGTGACACCAGAAAGGAAGTCCCCCGCCGGGTGTGTGAAGAGCGCAGAGGGACACAATACCCAGCCTGGGGTTCTCACATCCCGCTCTGGGCCCTCACCCCAGGGGGAAGGACAATGGGTTAAAAAGGCATGAATGTCCTGCCTATCCAGGATATAATGTAGGTGGCTGCCACTGGGTCTGAATGGCCTGACAGAGCAGCGGAGGGAGAGGCACAAAGAGCCCGTAATAAAAGAGATTCCTCGGGTCAGTAAAGCATTGCATTCACTTTGGCCTCCACAGCTCACAGCCTCTCCTCTCACATTCACCTTTAGACTCAACTGCAACAGCTATAGGAGATACTTAAAACAGCAAATGTATCTGTGAAGTGTAGCTAAGCGAGTGTCCTATTGTCTGAAAATAAATCTAAGGAAAATAATTAAAATACTTTCATCACTTTAAAGAAATCAGCTCAAAAAGAGCAAATATCAATGTTATTCACTTTTTTTGTAATACTGAAACCACAAGTTGTACGAGTACAAATTGTACACGATTATATTTAAGAGGAAACGTACATAAGGTGTTCAGTGGAGCTCGTGTGAGTGCACTTTAAAAGGGGATCCAGTTTAAAAGGAAAAGTGTCACTCCCTCTAAAAGTAGGGGAAGGATTAGAGAATTCCACAGTATCAGGTGACATATGTTCGTGCAGAAGTGTGAGAAATCAACAGCTTGATTGTGTCCTTTTAAACGCTCACTATTTGTCTCAGCCAAACATCGACAACAACTGAAAATACTTCTCTGTCAAAAAGTGCATAGGCTGATCTTTTTACACGGCAAAAAAGGGGGAGGAAAATAAACACTTATCTAATATATGCAAGTGTCTCCATTGACTGAAAGGAGTGAACAATCACTGAAATGCATAACCATTGTCCAATTCACTGGCTGGGACAATCAGATAATGCAAGGAGACAAGGGATGATGCCCACACAGACACATGCCTTTACTGCACCCTTAATCTAATTAAAGTAAATAAACTTATAACTGATCTCCTCAGTGACAAAACGCTGCTGAGGAAGCTAATTTGCTTCCTTGTTGTGGCTCCAGAAACAGATAATACTGTTTTATTACACAAAGGTCACCAGGGAAATTAACTTCTGGGCCAGCAAATAAAAGAAAGGCCCGGCACTCAGAATAACAAGTACATACTGATTACATTCAATCATGAGAGTCCCAGTTGGATAGGACGCTGACCTTTCTGCTGTCTCGTCAGGAAATAAGATATGTAAACACAGGATGGGCCACTTACGCGGGAGCATCTCTGTGTTGTATTGTGGAAACAATCTAGCGAGGCAGCCACTACAAGGCAGATTGTGCAAGTTATCCGTTTGAAAGAAGTTTAATTTTAACAGTTGAATGGAGATTCATTGCTTTTTTCAGACTCAAAGAGCAACTAAATTGGATTAAGTGCACGCCACTGAATTCACAATGAGCGAACAAAAAAAGTTTCAGCTTCTTTGTCTCCTATTTGCAGCTAAAGTCTCCGGCTATTATTAGTCAACCCTCCATTAATTAAGACAATTCAAGTTTTTCTCCTTATATGAAATGATTTACCATAAATTGACAAACTAGCAATCACTGGATGATCATCTGGGTTCATTTTGGGCTCCTGATTGTTTATTCTCCAACAAACATCAAGCTGGATGTTTCTTTTATTGTACACTTTCATTTCATTTCGTGCCTCTCCTGCTGGTGCAGTTAGTCACTGTCTCCCTCTTTCTCCATGATTGATGTTTACAGGTCATAGCAATACTCTTAACTCATTAGTTAGAAAGGGAAAGATGGGAGCACTTGCTGGAGTGAGATATTGCAGAGGAACAGAGGGAGCTACTTCAACAGGGAGACAGAGAAACTTAGCGTCAGTGTGATAATAGCCCCTGAACTATTGCATGTTTCAATCAATGGAGACAGAAGTAAATAAAAACCAGAGGGGAAGATTCACCGGCATCGATCCCAGCTCAACACAGACCTTGCTGACAATCTATGGTCTGAGCCAGTAATGCTCCCAGTCATCCACAAAATCAATGAAACTCATCCTTTCAATAGCATCCAATTATTAGCACAAAGTAAAGGCAGCCTTCCGCGATAAATCAGAAAACTTCATTGAAAAGCGACACAAACAAGATAAATGCTAATTACAATGTGAATGATGTGAAATACTAAAAACAATAGTATCAAAACAGTCAGCTAGATAGTCAGCTGGGATGTTTCCAACTTGCATTTGGTCAGATGGAGAAAGTACTTAGATGGGGGTTTGGTTCACCTGAGCGATCAGGATCCATATGTGTCTGAATTGAAGATCTATTTAAAAACTTAACACAGATTTAATATAATACTCACTTTAATCAGTTTGTAAGCATCAGTGCAGCCCATATGAAAATGCTACAGGTCACACATAGAGGAGAAACGCAAATGTAGTTTTAGGAGTTGCAGCAATGGATTAAAGAAGTATTCAAATACGATACTAACAAATACTCAATGACAAGAGAATCCTGCAAAAAAGTACCAAAAATATTCATAATGCACAATGGCCTCTGTCCGTGGTACTTTAGTATTGTGGTTGGTCGCACTGGAGCTGATTTCATTTGTTTCATATACTGTTGGGTATTTTATAATAATGCATCAAATTTTATAAACAGATCATATGTGTTGTTCTAAACACCTCAATATGAAAAGTTACAAGTGATCAAAGCTGCAACATTAATGTAGCAGAGTAAAAAGTGCAATATTTCCCTCTGAACTGCAGTGGACTAGTAAAGTAAAAAAGTTGCATAAAATGTAGTACAAGTACCTCAAATTTTGCTCAAGTGCAGTATTTGAGTTAATGTATTTAATTACTTTACTTTACTTTACACCAGTGCCCAAATTACCACAACAAAAAAACAACAACAAAAAAACCCTCCACTTATATCCGGTGGTATCAAGTCACAAATACATCAAACATAACTGCAAAAGTAAACACAGGTTTAATTTATTTGCCCAAGTCTTGTGATTTCTGCCTCACTGCAATACAGATGAGGTGAAGTGAATTTGTGGTTCTCACAGCAAAGGAAAGAACACTTCTTAAAAACAATGAACAGTATCTTGTATTTCAAAATTTTATGTCTCTTTTACCGAGGATGATGTGTAATACCCTGTAGACAGTTTTAATTAGAGCTACTTTCTTGCCACAATATACTCCCTGATTCCAAATACTGGACTTGTCTGGAGCAGTCAGAAAGAACAAAAAGGTTGCTTTTGAATTTTTAACCATAATGTCTCAATGCTGTGAGCGCCACAAATGAAATTGCGATCACCACAATTATATTTTAATAGCTGGCCAAAAATCAAATGAATCTCAAAACTTGGCAAATAAAACCAAAGATGCTGCTGTGTGATATGTGTTTTTGGTCATTTAGGTGAAGTGATCCTTTAACAATACATGTGAAAGTACACTTCTCTCCCATGTGTGCTCCAATAAACTATGGATTTTCTTCATCATTTCGTGAACCGTATCAAAGCTCACAAATAAAATGTCATTTAGTTGAATTGATCCTTTAAGCTTGACATCATGACCAGCTCTACGTGAATCTCACAGGACAGTGTAGGTTTCTTTTTTTTTTTGCACTTGCTCAGTGTGGTTTATATTAGGTGAGGGATTATCCAATGTTCCCCTCTGCTGGCCCCCGAGTAATAACCATTAATTTCCCATCATAGTTTGTGTTAATTAAAAAAGCTACAGGTTTAATTGCCGTTAAATGTAATGATGTTAGATCTCATGTTCATGTGTTCGGCTCCACCCATTACCAGCTCGTTACTCAGACTCGCTGGATTTAATCAGATGGAGAAGGAAAACTTGTCTCTAATTATCTGCTCCGTTTCATCATTTAATCTTACTAAAACAGCTCCTTGCACGTGCTGCAGCCTTTACTTATAATATGTCTTTGCAACGAGTGTTGATGAAACACTGATATAAGCTGTTCTGCCTGTGTAATTATTTACTTCCATATACTTTATTGTGTATATTCAGGACGACTGTTTGTTTCCACTGACAGTCTGAGTGAGCTCAAAGTGGGTTGGAAAAAGCAGCATTGAAGAAGCTTAGTATAAAAACATGATTTGTGTGTTAGTCTATTTTTCTTTTTTATGAACAACATAGAATCAACCACTCACTCACTCACTCACTCACGTCAAATGATTGGATGGATTTTAGGTAGCAAAAACAAAGAGTCCTAAGTTTGTCAGCTCCCTTCCACATTTCTATGTCAGAGCATGACATCACTCACACGTCACCTCATGCTGGGTTCAGACTATGTGATATATTTTCTCTTACGGTACGTCCGATTATAAAGTCATGAACTCTGAGACGTGACAGACCACAGGTTGCTCGACCAATCATCGCTCACCCTCTTTCACCAGGAAGGAGGTGCTGGGGACGGAACAACAATGTAACAACAAAGTAAACAAAACAACGCTGGCATGTGAGATACTGGTTGTCTCGTGTTCAGAAAGGCCTTAAAAAGAAAGAAAAAGCAGCACCGATCTCTGCTCTGTTTCACAGTTCCTCATCGCAACACCAACAACATCACTTGTTTCTCCATGTTTACAGTTGTGCATATAAGAGCATTCTGTTCTGAAGGCAACACTTTTTTTTACTTGCTAGTCATCACGAGGCGTCCCAGATGTGGTCCACTATGACACACTACATGGGATAAAGTGGTCGATTTTGGTACATGATGTCTTGTTGTTCCTGACCTGACCCGACACCCTCGACCACGACGGCTGAAATCAGGCTCGCATCCTGTAGTCTCAACCCGGCATTACGGTAACTATTTTGGTAAATATGCCATATTTTTTTTGCGTGACTTTGATGCTGACCCACTCTCATAAAGTATTACAGGTATTAAAAAACAATTATCTGCCATTCTTCCAAAATGGCCTTCCAGTGCGATGTTGTGCATTGTAATTTAGTCCGTGCTGCGGCCGAGTGCAAAACCAGCTGTTGTGCAATCATACGGGACAGTTTGTGTAGCGAGTGTGGGAGGATCATGGGTACTACTGCGCTAATTTATGAGCCTTCTCCAAATGTCATAAATCTGCTCTGTTCAACAGCTCATCAACACCACGGCTGTTACAGAACACTACGTGGAAACTGTGCGCACAAGATCAATCAGCTCCTCCTCATCCAAAAACACTTTTGGGTGATGTCACCGTTCATGGCTGAGAGCTATCGGAGAGCTGTCAATCATATCTCTCTCATGTGCTAAAATGGTTTATAGCAATGGTATTACTTGCTTCAAAAGTCCCATATGAAGGGATAAAGGATGTATAAAAGGATCTAAAACTTGGCTGAAATTTGAGTATATGTGCATTTTTTTGCAGTCACGTGATCAAACATGAGCATCTGCAGCATTTGAGAAGAAACCGACGTCTAGATTTTCAACCATCCCAAACCCCCTCACCAATCCCACATCAAGAGCTCCTGTCACTGCATTGTTGGATGGGGTTGCTGCTAGAGCACACTTGCTTGCAGTATGGAGGGGAAGAAAATCTGATTAAACAATTAGTGTCAATTAGCCCCGACCAAATCATTCTACAAACAATTGGTCTCTAGTGCCCGGCTTAATTACAGGCGACTTTCAGCTCCTTATCATGAGCCCTGTCGCCTGTGATTCATGTCCGACTCACGGCTGTCCCTCAAGCACCATCAATTATCCACCAGTAAACAAATCCACCAGGCTAAAAAAAAAAAAAAAAAAAGAAACACAGCTCCAGGTCCCAGGCCTGATTAGCATACCTCTATGTATGCTCGTCAGTTGCTCCAAGTGATCCAATCAGCGGCGTGATGACATGAACAGCTCAACGAGAAAAAGATAAGAAGAGATGATGATCAGGAAGAAAAAAAAAACAGGGTCTTGTTAAAGTCTGATTTGGATTAAAAATCACACATTTTGGGAGGAAACTGTCCTGATTCTGCAGGAGTTCCCCTCCAAGGCTGATGCTTGATTGAGTACGGGCCCATGAATTAAACCATACCATACAATGTTTATATTATGCCCTCATAGCACATGAGTGATTCATTTGATGCCAGTGTCTGGAGAGACATGCTGATGTGCTGGTTTGCAGTGAAAACAGGATGGATTTTGATGTTGGTTCGTGCAAACACAAAGGCATACAGGCATGCTTGCATGTCAGAACGGGAGGTCAGAGCTCTCGATTTCGACACACAAAGACTCACACATATACGGCGAACATACACAATGCACAAAATGTGTGAAGGGGAGCGACAGCAGGCGCGATGACATGTTAAATTACCCTGGTGATGTATAGCTTAATGAACCCCTTGTGTTGATCACGCTCCACATTAATCAACAGCCATGAACAGATTCCCTTATTTTCTCAATGCTGCCTTGATAAACTGCAATTTCATTTAACCTTGGACAGCAACTTTAATAGCTTCCACAGGACAACTGTCAATACTTCCCTGGGTATACAGTGATTAAATTGCAAGGCGAGAAGTGTCTCCCAGCTTCCTCCTCATGCTCATCCCGCATCTCCCTCTCTTCTCACCCCCCCCACCTCCGCCCCACTACACAGCCTCCTTTACTTCAAATCACAATTTGTACTTTCACACTTGCACAGCCTGCACTTAAAAATCAAAGTCACAAACAGACATTTTTGGACTCTGCCGTGCAATCATGGGAATAATCTACTGTGTGTGTGTGTTGTGGTTTTCTTTTGACGCATTAATTCATTAGAGTAGCAGCAACTCACTTTTACATGATATTAATGCATTTTAATCAGGAGAATAACCTGTTGAGTCTGTTGAGTATGTCTGATTTTGATAATTCACATTGTCAAAGCTGAGTGCTGTTTTTTTTTTATCAGTGGAAATTTGATATTTCTGTGTTGTTTATAATGAACATATCTCTTCATTTTAAAGATCTTAATTGTTATTGCAGCTATGAATGTGCCCAAAACGTTTCACATGATGCACAGAGTATATTCTAAATTATTTTGTTTGAGGATGTGAGCTCAAATTTCCTTCACGTTTATGTGTGAATTTGGTCGTTGCTGGTGGGCTCAGAGGATAAAACAGGATGGTGACAGGCAGTGACCTGAGCCCTGTCATAATGATTTTCTGTGATATCCTCCACCCTTGTCAATTTAGCATAAATTATCAGCCATGAAAGACCTGCTGCCTGATTAAAACCAATTGTCTGGGTAGGGAAGGACAAGGCAACCTCTTTATTATATGATAAACTAAGTTAATGGAAGAAGACAATCTCTCCTCTGGGAAATCGGGCCGACTCTTAATTAAAGCATTGTGTTTTCTCTGCTGGATATCAAGGCCTCGCTATTATTCCAGCACACACTTGAATGAAACTTTTTAAGGATAGTGTGATAGATAAACCGGGGCAACACGTCAGAATTAAAAAAAACAACACATTCTTCCTTTGTGAAAACCAGACAAATATGGGAAGGGAGGAGGGGAAAGTATCGCATATTTGTAGCTTGCAAATGTAATCAACGCCAATCAGATGACACTCACTCTCAACAAATAATGCAACTGTGTGTTTTAACAGATTTGTTTATCAAAAACACATGCCTGACACTTGGTAATTACACTTGATCTCAGAACACATTATCACCTTTGGAGAACATGCTTCATTATCACATGCGCAGCTGAAAAGATTCCAAGTTGTGTGTCACATGTTAAGCAGAAGAAAATCATTGTTGTTGCACCGCTTCATCTCCACTCGGGGAAACAATACAAGTTTGCCTTACTGTTGTGCTCCTCCGATGACATAACAGAAAAGCAAACATTTTCTCTGTCCTGCGCCTCTCGTTGGCTTCCTCCACCCACACTTGAGAGGTGACAGGCGTACACCCGGACTTCCATTATTATCCAACACAGCAAGAATGCCTCCAGGAGGATAATTACTGAAACTTGAAGAGCCAGGGCTAATCCTAAGTACTCCACTTTGTATGACTGCCTCGCCCGCCTGTCTCTTAGACTGCCGCTCACACTGACAAAGTGCAATGTTGGGCTCAGTGAAAGTCAATAAGAAGACCTCATGGCCCACAGATGTAGCAGTCAAGCCAAATGGTGGCAAAATACACTGTTATCTCTGTTTATCATAAACAGCCTGTGTTTGGAGCGCTGCAATCTATCACCTCAGCCAGGCGAACAAGTGGCCTGGGAAATACAGAACAAGGCTATCCAACACATGCCCAAATTAATTATTCAGCTCGCTCTATTTTGATAGTAGTTAGACAGAGTTTTGGTGAATCCAGATAGACTGTGGCAGCGAGCGGGCGGCCTGAACTATAAAGTCCAGGCCAGGGAACATCACAGCTCCTGTTCTTTGACTGACAGGTGCTGAGACAGACCATTAGCACCCTGTCTTGACATATTTGCGTGACAAGACCCATCACATGACACCCACCGCAATTCTGAGGACATTCGTTATTTAACATACAATTATCTTAATATAGGGAGACAAATTATGCCCATCCAAATTACCATTTACATGGTTTCCATGTAAACCAACAACATGGCGACTGTGAACAAAGAAGCCAGTGCTGGGGTTGTTAAATATAATAAGCAACTTGAAATTAAAGCTTTTAAGCAGCTCGACGAGTTTGACAAGCTCATTATGTGATTTTATTTTATGTGACTGTAGTAAATATATAAATGTTGACCTGCAGGAGGTGATGAACAGCGTCTTGTTTGGATTTTTGCTCCTGACAGGCACAACTTGAAAAGCTGAAGAGAGTTTTCTGGCGACTCTCTCCATTCATCCCAGGAGGAACCAGAGGCTCCCGTCCTGTCAGACAAAGCCGGGAACAGCTGGCTGATCGATACCCGACAAAGGCTCAGAGGTTAGAGCAGTCAAAAGATTGTTAACTAGCCATTTTATTTGCCAGACATTTATATCATTGTTTATGGTTCAGTGCACCCGTTCAGCACAGGCCATGCTGCACACCTGTGCTTGGAACACTTTCAAGGCCTTTTTACCCACTTTTCATGACCTCATGGGCGAAGGAAAAATGGCACACCATAGATAGACAGATAGATAGATAGAATTGTTTGTATTTGTTTACTGTTTTTTTCTGCTCTGTTTACGTCATTAATATTCATGTCACCATGCTTTGCATCATTGTCAGCAGCTCATTTCACAGATAAATAATGAAAACAGCTGACAGGTTATCTATACGAAGGCTTTAGAGAAAGCATTAAGATGTGTATGTTTTATGCTGAGTGCAACATGCAGGTGTGGAGGATGATGGCAGTGGAGGATGGGACTGGCCTGTATTTGCACATTCCTGCATATGCATGTGTATTTATGTTTGTGTGAATATGGGTGTCGGTGTACCATGCATCCCAGTCGGTAACACATGGCTCTGCTGCCACCACTCTGGCTCGTGTTGTGAGTGTCCCTGCGGGCTGGCAGAGAGGGGAGACCCTCTCTGCGGCTCACCCAGGCGAAGAGGGGCTTCCTGCACATCTTTTGTCACACCATTTGGGCCCTTGTGTCTGTGGCTGCTCCGCTCCGGACCCACTTGGCAGCTCGCAGCGCAGACGGACATCTGCTCTTTCCAACCTCCTGGTGAACAGAGAAAACAACAACCAACAGAGCCTGCTCTCTTCCTCTCTGCTCTGCATACTTTACTGCATGGGATCTATCTGTCTGTCTATCTTTCTATCTGTCTTTTTTAAAAGCTCTGTTGAATAAATGTAGTTTTCATCTGCTGTGCACATTGGTCTTCCCAAAGTGTCATTATGTTAAACTCCTATTTAAAGGGCAGTTTCCCCATCTATCTATCTATCTATCTATCTATCTATCTATCTATCTATCTGTCTATCTGTCTATCTAGAATAGTCTGTTTAAATTTTTTTAAGTTAATACCATGAGTTTTAATACTGTAAACTATATATTACAATTTAAAAAAAATGACTGCAGACAACGTGATTGAGTCCTTATGAATATGCACCCTGAGTCTTCTAATTGCTGGTGATGGTGAAAGCTACAAGTGATTACCTTTTCTTGCAGAGAGAAAAAAAATCTGGCCTTCAGATTCTTGCTTTGTAAATCTCCACATTAAAGTATATTTTCTGCATGTCTCCCTTGACTCCTTTCTCCCCTCTCAGTGATTCTGCAGCACGCAATATCGAAGCCACTTTGTTCGTGCTCAGCGGCCCAGAATAACTCGGTCATTATGGTGGCGAAAGGGACAGGTTTTGAGTTTGATTTCATGATGGTAATATAGCCCGTGTGCGCAGGAAGAAGAAAGGCTTCAATGGGGACATCTGTTCAACGCGGCTTACAGTTACAGCCGCGCGTCAAGAACAACCTGTGCGCACCGTGTGAACCTGGAGCGACCCTCTGGAGGCGCAACAGGCACCGACGCGCTTTGCTTGCAGGGGCAGAATAAAGATTTTTTTTTCAAGCCCACGTGGATTAAACATCTTGTGGCTGCAGCAGGGAGACGTTATCACACTGACCTCTGACACCAGCCTTGCTGCTATGATCACTCGGTCATCTGTCAGCAGAGGCCAACGTGTCCCCCCATGTAGCTGCTCTCCAAATGCGTAAAAGCACCATTGCGCACAATGTTGTGAATCTCCTGCAGGAGGAAGAGGGAAAACCAGACACATGTTTAATTGATTTATCCTCAACTATGAACTTTGAATTATATGCGTAAATAATATGTGTGTGTTCCTGTGAGAAGTGTGGGTGCATGTGGAGGATTTCTGGTCTAATTGAATTGGCAGTGTAACATGTCTGCGGCTGCACAGCGGCTGCAGGAGACGTTGTGTTTCACTCAGAGCAAACGTCGCCGGTCAGTCAGGGCACCGCGGAGCTCTGCAGCACGGTATGTAGGCTTCATTCTCCTCATTGCTTTTTTTGCTCATTTTATTCGCCTCTGACAATGTTCACAGCTTGCTATGGTTTTTTTTCTCTCTTTCTCCCTACAGTCTGTGATTGGTTAGTTTGGCGGTTATAAAATAATGAATGAGCAGAAAATAGGATCGATGCAAGTTTCTTATCTCCAACGTCAATAAGACAAGTGAATGTGTGTGTTTGTGTTTTTTTCCACATTATATAAAATCTCTCCTTCTTATTTCCTATAAAATCGACACTTTCCTTTTAAAGAATAAATAAAGATTTGTATTGAATTACCAATTAAATAAATGGCACACAATTGTTTAAATTGTCTCTAAATATTGGAAACTAAAAAACACACGTGCTGTTAGAATAATAAATACAATAAGTGTTTTTTTAAGCTGTGCAACATTATGAAATATTTTGTCTCTTTTAGTTTTTTTCCACTGCTTAATTTTTTTTTTTACACCTGAAGGTAAAGCGGTGTAAATTAATCCAAAAAAAAAAAAAAAAAAAAAAAAAAAAAAAAAAGCTGTTGTCCAATCCTAGAAACACAAGAATTAATCAGATAGTCCATCTATCAGGCTGCGTAATAAAGGAAGCGACATGGGTTAGGCAGATGATGTAATGAATAATCCCTGGTCGTTTTAATTAACTTTTCCCTGTCCTGTAATGACCAAGCTGGTCAACAGACCCGGTCAATAAGCATGTTAATATCAAACAAATAAAAGTGCGGATGATTAAAAACCTCCTGCGTTATTAAATTTGAAATTCAAATGAAATTTATGCCTCCAGTGCGCCCTGCATGTTAATGCACACAGTCCCTGGGTTCAACACACAGTTTGCCTTCAACTTCTTATTATGTAACAGCAGCTTCCTCTATAGATTTAACTAAATGTCACAAAGTGATGAACCTATTCAACACGCGCATCTTAGCGTTTTATTTCCAGGCTGACACACAGTGAAATCACTTTCTTTATTAAATCATCTCAGCTGCACCAACACTCTCTATATTGCCAATAATCAATTTGAGATTTTTTTTTTTACTTTTTTGAATTTTGTAATTTTGAGGTTAGACTGCTCCAGAGTCAACTACACCTCATCATCTTCATCATCTGTTGTTTTAAGAGCATAATGATAATTTAAAAAAAAGAAAAAAAGAATGATCCTCCACCGGAATGCAAACATCCAGCAGTTTTAATCAAAACCCGTCCAACATAATTGAGCACAATTACAGTGATGTGAAAGTTTGAGACGGTGCAATATAAAGTGCTCCATCAGGACAAAGCAGCCTCTGTGTCCTGTGTAATAGCTAGTTTGTGTGTATTAAACTCTTAAGAAGTTAAAACATGTAAAATCCTGCAGAGGGGAATTCAAGGCAGAGTGGAAGAAGTTTTTTAAGAGGAAGATGCAAAAAAAAAAAAAAAAAAACATGATGAGGCTTAAGAAAATAATGTTAATATGATAAAGCAGTGAAAATGTAAATAAACACATATGATGATGAAGTGACTCAGATACTTTTACGCACATTTATACTGGTGGGAAAAAAAACTTTTCCAGTTGAATTAAAGAGCATTGAAGTGATTTGAAAATTAAATGAGTTCAATTTATTTGCAGTATTTTGTTTTTTGTTGTGTTTTTTTTTTTTGCTTGTTTGTTTTGCTCATAGTTAATTTCACCAGCAGCTACATCACAAGGAATCATCCTCCTGTTTTTCTTCCATTTTATGCACCGTGATGTTCTGTAAAATTTCAATAAGTGGCCTCCTAATTCCTCCTTCCTCATTCACTCTCATTTAACTTTACCTTCCTTCCGCTGTCTTTTATGATGGAGGGGGTGGAGGAGGAGGAGGAGGAGGATGAGGAGGAGGAGGGGGAGGGTGCACGCGGGTGGAGGAGAGCTGTCGGAGGGCGCTCTATTGATGACCTCACGGTTGTCTGTGGCGGTGCGGCGGGACGGAGGCGCTGATTGGTCGCCCGTGTCGCAGCGGCACTTCAAAGCCGGAGAGGAGCCTACAATTGTGGAAGAATGGGCGGACCGCATCATTGTATTGCACACCTCTAAAAAAAAACAGCGCTCTGATTCATAAATATAAAAAGATCCTCTGAGGAGGGCAGTGTTTTTGTGTGATGGCAACTTCACTTCTAGGGGTGAGTCGAAAGGACTTTTCTTACTGGTTTAATTAGTTCTTGTCATTGTCCGGCGGAAAAGGGGGGATTAAAACTTGCAGCAGGCGCAAAGTAGCTGCAAAGCCTGTGCGTCAGTTTTTTATTTGCAGTCGTGTGAGAAAGCTGCTGTAGA
Organism: Centropyge bicolor; assembly: GCA_037975185.1. Classification (NCBI taxonomy): domain Eukaryota; kingdom Metazoa; phylum Chordata; class Actinopteri; family Pomacanthidae; genus Centropyge; species Centropyge bicolor. The sequence goes on along the minus strand of JBBMOC010000038.1, from coordinate 108,101 downwards.
GCGGATAGAAAGTTTGCTCCTGCTTCTGCTTGGTGTTTGCATTTGTTTGCTTTCTGTGCGTCCAGGTAGGAGGTGATACTCGTGATAATCCACTGCACTGATTTCCAAACTTTGGTCTGTGTCATGATGCTGCAGCCGAGAGAGCCGCTTCCTAACTTCTTGTGTTTTGGGTTGAAATGTGTGTAGCTGCTCACTCACAGCCTTGTCTTGTCCCCCCCGCAGGAGGAGCCGAGGTTAGGATCGACTCCTTTAGCCATGTTAGCTGCAACATGCAACAAAATCGGGAGTCCGAGCCCTTCGCCCTCCGCCCTGTCGGATAACTCCTCGTCTTTTGCGAAAGGCTTCCACCCGTGGAAGAGAGCCGCCGCCAGCAGCTGCAGCCTCGGCTCCGGCCTGTCCGGCTTCGGGGTGTCCCGCAATGGATCCGGCATCTCGGACTCTTTCGGCACCAACAGCTCGAGCGGATCCAGCGCCTTCTCCCTCACGTCCGGCACCTCGTCCGGCTCCCACTTTGGAAACGACTACTCGGTTTTCCAAGCGTCGGTGTCGAGCAGCTCCCAGGAGTCCAGCCACCAGCCGGTGTTCATCTCCAAGGTGCACACCTCGGTGGACAGTCTGCAGGGCATCTACCCCAGGATGAGCGTGGCGCATCCCTACGAGTCCTGGTTCAAGTCGTCCCACCCGGGCATCCCCGCGGGAGAGGTGGGCAGCACCGGAGCCTCGGCGTGGTGGGACGTGGGAGCGGGATGGATTGACGTTCAGAACCCGAACGGAGCGGCACTACAGACCTCCCTGCACTCCGGTGGACTGCAGACCTCCTTGCACTCTCCTCTGGGCGGATATAACTCTGATTACTCCAGTTTGAGTCACTCTGCTTTCAGCACGAGCCCCTCTCCTCACCTGTTGACACCTGGCCAGCACCTGATGGACGGGTTCAAGCCGGTGCTGTCCTCGTACCCGGACACGAGCCCGTCTCCGTTGGCAGGGGCGGGGGGGACTATGCTGTCCGGGGGTCCACCTGCCTCTTTAGCGGGCTCGCCCAGGTCGTCTGCCCGGCGGTACTCGGGCAGAGCCACCTGCGACTGCCCCAACTGCCAGGAGGCGGAGAGACTGGGACCCGCGGGCGCCAGCCTCCGGAGGAAGGGCCTCCACAGCTGCCACATCCCGGGCTGCGGGAAGGTTTACGGCAAAACGTCGCACCTCAAGGCGCACTTGAGGTGGCACACTGGGGAGCGGCCGTTCGTGTGCAACTGGCTCTTTTGCGGGAAGAGGTTCACGCGCTCCGACGAGCTGCAGCGACATTTACGCACGCACACCGGGGAGAAGCGGTTCGCCTGTCCGGTGTGCAACAAGAGATTTATGCGGAGCGATCACCTGAGTAAACATGTAAAGACTCACAGCGCCGGGGGCTCCGCCGGCTCGGGCTCCGGGGGCAGCGGTGGGAAGAGGGGGAGCGACACCGACAGCGAGCACAGCGCGCCGGGGAGCCCTCCGTGCCACTCCCCCGACCTGTTGCACCCACCTGAGTCCGGCCAGGGAGTGGGCATGAACGGCCTCTAAACCTCCTCCCCTCCTCCTCCTCTTCAGTGCAGTAAAGAGTGGACAAGCTGCGTGTGTGCGCCACGAGAAAACAGGCCTGTGCGTCTCTCTGACCCTCTCCAAGTGTTTCAGACTGCTCACTGCGTTAATCCATAGCTGCACCGTCACACACTCCATGAACACGTGTGTGTGTGTGATCCAGTTCATGGACGAGGCTTTTTTGCAGCCTCGAGTTAATGTTTTTAAAAAAATGCCAGGGTCCAGAGACGCAAATAGAAAAAAAAAACACAAAACAAAAAAACAGTCGCTTTGAAAAATGTGGGCCTGCAAAAGTCGTGCTACTGCTGTCATGCATCCTGTCCAGAACCAAACTGTGGCACTTTATTATCGAGCTGGAGATGCTGGTGTTGTCGCTCGGTGGGGACAGATTCCTGTGGAGGATGCTCTCATGTGGGATGGGATGGTTGGGTTGTGTGTGTGAGAGTGTGTGGTGTGTGATGATGATGGAGGTTTTTCTCTCACATATTCGCTCCACAGGCTACAGTTTGTAAGTTGAGGTGACTTCAACTTCACTTTGCTGCAAAATGTGTTGTACATAATGAGAAATGTAGGTTAGAATAATTACAGCCAATGTAAAGGTGAGTAATGTATTTGTCCAGGAGACGATTTTGTATAGGTATTTCTAGTTGTATATGGACTCTAGTAAATATTTGAAAATATACGGAAATGTACTTGGATTTTTCTTTGACATGATATGAAATGTATTGTGGGGAAGTTCTATTTAACCACGAGTTTTCTTGTATTTAGGGGTCTATCATTAGGCGCACTTTGAATTTATTTGTAAGGTTTGGAAAAAAAATCATTTACTGTTTACCCACTCAATTAATTTAAGTAAGCATGTTGTAAAGTGATTTTAATTTTACAATGATATTTTTTTTCTCTCTCTCTATCTCTCTATCTCCGAGAATGGCTTTTTATGTAAGCCACTCAATAAAGTCAGTATGAATTCAGAAGGAGTTGATCGACTCAGTTTGTTTGATTGTTGAGTCGATGAAATCTATTTATGAACGGCAGAGATTTTTTTTATTGGATGACCTCAAATTTATTAGCCCATTTTAGTTTTTTTTGTAAATCGTGGATATGAAAAAAATACAGGTGGTGCGTTTAATGACCTCCGCGTCCAGCTGCTGCTTCTTACATGTTTTTCAGGCCTGCAGCAGGATCAAGGCCTCATATAGAAATTAATTAAAATTTCTTTAATAAAATGAATTAAAAGAAGCATCAGTTTTTAGAAAAAAAAGACAAGAGAAAGTCGGTGTTGTTAGAATTTAAATTCTCTGTTTGTGTCCGTTTTTCTGTTGAGCAAGAGAATAAAACTTGTATCAGGTCGCTCAAACATATGAACATGAACCCACCTCTTTATTAGTATTTAACAACTGTAGGATAAATATCACGTTAATTGGTGTATTTCTAATGGCAGGTGCTGTAATTTCTCTTTTTGTTTATTTATATATATTTTTCCACAAATTTCCGAAAATGTGAATTAGAAGGTTTTTTCCCCCCTTTGTAATCAAACTTTGTTCATCAGCGGAAAACACGCAAACATTTTGTTGATTTAATGTAGTGTTGTTAAAAAATGCGCAGTAGGTTCGATGTTTACAGATAAATGCTTTCATTAATCTGCAAATATTTGAACAGTGTAAGAGAATTATAAAGCTAATTCTGCGGTTCCTTCAGGTTGAATTTGAATTGAGTTGAATTTAGAAAAAAATCACTTGTCATTTACTTTAATTCAGAATTATCATTATGACCTTTCACAAACTTCAAACTGTATTAATTTATTTACTAACAATTTATTTACCTCTATTTTCTTTTTTTAATCTTTTGTATTAATTCATATTTGGACTTAAATATCTGTCACACAATTTGGCCTGTTTTTTTCCCATTTACATAAGCAGCTTGGATTTTATATTTTCTCTCAGTTACAGCTGATATAATAGAGAAAACCTCAATTTTCGCTGTTTAAACTTTTTCATTCTTGTTTCTGGGCTTTTTAGGCATCAGATTCACGCACTAAAGTCACGTGATATTCTGCGCACTGACCTTCAAACCAACCTCTAAACTGTGTTAGAAAAATGATAAGAAAAACAATAAGAATGGAAAATATCAGGCCCTTTAATTGTTATATATTTTAAAGTCTTGTTGTTTTCTGTTTCTTGGTTTTGCCGTGAAAGGTAAACTACAACCAGCAGCTTTCAAACTTCTGTCAGACTGTGTTTCATGCACAGCTTTGTAGCGCCATCTAGCGCTTTTGTCAACCAACAGCAATTTAAAGTGCAAATTTGCTCCAGTCTTATCCTGAGAAATTTGTGGTTTGAGGCACTTGTGTTATTTCAGGAGGCTGAAAAAGATTGTTTTGAGTTATTTAAGCAAACCTTCATTCATTTTTGCAGCTTTAAACCAATTTTGCACAATTGACTGTCAAAGTGCTCTGAGACTAAAAGTTCAACACACCTGTAAAATCACCTGGAGAGATCAACAATTGGGATGATCCATGATGCATTTTTCTACATTATGAGTCATGTGCATTGATCAGGAAGACATAAGGTGATCACAGATCTGGTTCACATGTGTTGCAGGTGTAGCTCAGGAAGAGTTGATGCACAATGATAGAAGCTCATTAGAACTAAATGTAGTAACTGAAAACCTAATCTTGCATGAAATAATAAGCAAATTAGAAATTAAAGTTTCTAGAGTAAGTAAGTCATTTACAGCTATATCACTCACCATCTCGCTCTCCAATATAGAGGATGGCCCATTTTGTTGCTGTCATCTCACCAGAGCGATGGATATTCTTTCTGTCCAGCACCCACAAACTCTCCGACAGTTAGAACTCCTGAAAACAAACATTGAAACATTTAGTTTCGCTTTTCCTTTCCCACTTTCACCTTCTTACACACACTAAAATCCACAGGTGCAGACACACCAGTTTGCAGCTAGTTCCACCTTCATCTTCCTCTTCTCCTGCCTCCTTTCATCTCTTCACACTTTTTCTGGTGCAGTCAAGCAGAAAATGCTGCAGGGACAAGAGTCAAAGTGAAACCACGCCAGGTTCAGGTAAAAAACTAAAACAGGGATGCAGATGGGCTTTGATTGAACAGATTCTGCCTCTGCTGGGTCACTGAAGTAGTCTTGGGTTAAGGAGACATTGAAGGCTTTTGGCACAGGCTGTTTGACACAGGAAAAACACTGGGTTAAAAATTTGCCCATTGCCAATGTGATGTTTTGACCCAGTGTTGGTTATATTACTATTGGGTTACTGAATCAAAACATTCCTTCAATCGAGTGGTTTTCTATCCATTGGTACTATGGGAAATTAATCCAGCATTGCCACCAGTGCAATATTGACCCCACACCGGCTCAATTTGAACCCAGTTTTTTAGTGTGTGGATTCCTCTGAGCTCAGTTTAAAGCCCACTTGAATTACTACAGTATTCAGAAAATTTAAAAAAATACACTTAAGGTAAAGGGTAGAGATAACTGTAGGTGCCATGTGTACTTACTGTTTCATTCTGTTTTATGTTGCTACATTTGTTTTGACAAAAGTCAGAGACAAGAGACAAAGGGTGTAAATATACTCCCACAAAAACGGATTATGGGAAAACAAAATACTTATTTAGTCAAGTTTTCTCTTTAGCATGAGATTCAACAAATACATTTTTTTCTATATTTCATAATGGTTATTTAAGATTAAGTCTTAATGGGGGAAAAACAAATTCCAGGCAAGAATGGAACAGGAACTGAATTAAAGAAGATTAAATATGTATTTTGTAAACAAACATTAACCCTGATTAAACAATATTACCTAAACTATTATTAAAATGTGTACAGCAATATGTCTTTTACTGATGTATTTTACTCAAACTGACCTTGAACACTTCAGCAGACAGAATTTTCTGTCATAAAGAAGTCTTAAACTTTTCAACTGCCTCAACAGAAACAGTCAAAAAAAAAAATTTACCATAAAATATGAACAGAGTCATTTTGTCCCTGAGCGTCCGGCTCGGTGTTGTCACATTATTAACACCCTTGCAGACTGCGGCACCATCACCTGGTCAAAGGAATGTCCCGCCGCTGCCCTCATTTGAAGTAAGTTGGCCTCAGAGAGGAAGCTCACACATGCCAGGATGAGGAGTGTGAGTTGCCAACTGTGGATGAAGGCCAGGATCACAGCCATGGTCGGGGCACACTGTGTGTTCGCAGCCAAAACTCAGCTTTGATCCAGTCACCTAGAAAACATGAAAGAAATAATATTATCCCACTCTGGATAATAGAAACCTGGATGTGTCAGTGGTTTTTGAGGTTGCATTCCTCTTAACAACATTCCATCTGAGTCACAGTCTTGACTGAGCCTTCATGGAAATGCCAGCTGCCTTGATATGATAAGATATATTGGGTTTTCGAGCTCTAGCAGCAAATCACAGTGTTGTGCTAGCACCTCTCACCGATGATGCATCTGTGGCCAATTTTGTGGTTAAAACCACCAACCGCACTGTCATTGTCATCAAACCGACCAATCTCCTGGGAAAGGCAATTTGACGAGGTTATGGGGTTAGTCAAAATAATTAACAGTAATTGCTGCAACACTGACAGGGAGCCCTTATACAATGCTTTCAGCAATTTAGATTCATTCACGTCACAGGTGGCGTTTCACCTGTGTGATGGCTGAGTGGAATACCTGCAGACTGAACCTCGCTGAGAGAAGCTCTGCTGCCTTTACAGATCCTCATTTCATGATTCCATCACACCAGTGTCGATAAAATGAATACGTTCAAGAGAGGACCAGAATGCATACACACTAAAAACACTGGGTTCAAACTTCACCCAGTGTAGGGTCAATATAACACTTGACCCAGGACCAATGGGATGTTTTGACCCAATGCTGGTGTTATTTCTATAATACTGTTGGGTTATTGGATCAAAACATCCCTCCCTTCTGAAACTTGATTTTATGCCCACTGTTAATCGGTTAAATTAACCCATTACATTGGTACTATATTGACCCCAGACTGGCTCAATTTTAGCCCTGTGTGTACTTTTCTACCTGACAAGTAACTTCTGAGGGAACACCTTCAATTTTTCAAGGCTCACACAAACCACAATAAGCATGACTTAAGGATCTCTGAGTCCCATCCAATGATATTTAGAACATAATATAATATAAAGAGTCAGAGACTACTCCACTAAAGATGAAGGTTCCTGCAGCAGGTGAGGCCTGAGCCAACATCCTGGTGAATATGATGTGATTTTTTTGCTCTTTATTCTGCTTCCTTTGCTTTAAAAGAAAAAAACCCCCACCAACAAACGAAAAAGTGTTTTTGTTAAACAAATATCGAAACTTTCAAAAATAGGTTTATTGAAACTTTCCTATTATTATGACACTTACGGATAGAGATCACTACAATGCAATAAATACTGGAAGATCTGTGACATCAAATATCACACTGAGATCTGCAACAATTGCTCAATTAGTTGATCAACAGAACATTTGTCAGCAACTATTCTGATCATCAATTAATCAGGTCAGTTTGCAAGCAAAAATACCCATAATTTGTTCCATTCAAATATGATGATCTATGGCTTTCCCTTGTCTAACATTACAATGAAATGATTATCTTTGGGTATACAGACCCAATGATTGACTGACCGATCATGAAAATAAGCAACAGATGAGCAACAACAATAATAATAATACACAATGGCAGGGTTACACTGTAATGTTAATGCTGAATAATAAAGGCAGGCTTGTGTAAAAAAGAAATCCAAAAACCATAGACTGCCAAAAACAGACACACAGAACATCTGCTCTGAAAAAACACTCAATTTTGACAAAGGAATCGTAGAGAAATGGCTCCACCAAGTGGCACAAATGTGTAAGTTTCAGGCACCGTTTCTAAATTTGAGCCATAAGAATTCAGTTTGTCTTATTCTTCAACTAATGACAATGCATTTCATTATCCAGGGGGTGAAAATCACAGCAGTTTTCTCATGTTAACCTTCGACACCAGTGAAATCACCACAGACTGAGATTATCAGACTTTGTTGAGATCTTTTGCTGTATTTGAAATGACAGAGGAAATTCGACAGTTGTGAATTATGAATAATGTCATTTAACTAAACAAACACAGCTTCAATTCTAATTTGCTGCAGAAAAAACCCATCGTCAGTTACATGTGAAGTGCACCCACACAAATGTGTAAAATATGTAAATACTATATTAACCCTTGGGAAGTATTAAAGTTATACTGTTTTATTATACTGACTTTTAAAAAATTTCTCAGTGTTACAGGGGAGTGGGTAATGGACTCAAGTGCAACACACAAAAATGGACAGTTGTTCAAGCCTTTAATCACAGCAAACGAAAATCTCAACAAACAAAAAACTCATGGCAGGGTAGGGTTCAGCAAGGTCAAAAATCCAAACACAATATCATCAGGAGAGGGCATGGCACAACAGGGAACAAAGAACAACATGGACAAGAGAGACGAGAAACATAAACACGAGGAGAGAACAAACCGGCAAGGGCAAACTGAAATGAACTGTTTATATAGAGTCCTGATAAGTGATTAACTGCAGCTGAGAACACAGGTGATAGGATGAGGTGGGTGTGGCTGGTAGAAGAGGTGAGGCGGGGTAAATAGGAAAGAACAGAGACCTGAGGTGAGAATCTATGGCAGGTGAATAGTGACAGAACTTAGACAAGACTACAACGTGACAAGAATACGACATGACTGACAGGACTGAAAGAATAAAGACATGAACTACACCAAACTGACCGAACTAAAACTGAGACTTGAGACTAAGGCAGAAAACTAAGACAGAGCTAAGACAGAGAAACAAGACAGAAAACCAAGACACAACATGGCAAGACACAACCAGACCAGAACAAAAAACATGTCAGGCAGAATGAACAGAACAAAACTAAGGCCGACCAAAAAACTAACACAAAAACAGAGGCCTGACTGGCTGTGATTTATTTTTTAGGAGTGAGTAGCATCATTGATGTGCTTTTAATATTTTTTGGGAGGACAGTGGACGCCTATGGCACAGAGGAATATGTTATATCAGGCCTTGGATTCACAGGCAATACTTGATTTTGGTCTTTTCATGGGATTTGTTGAAAAAGGGAAAATAAAGCACATTACCTGCCTTAGTCCATCAATATTCTCAATTCAGCCACAAGGGAGCAGAATTGACTCACATATCTGTCTTCTGCTTCAGACACTTGATACAAAATGATGTGACTCAGTGCTGATAATGAAATTACTGCAACTGTGTTCTGGTGGGAATGTGGGAGGAATTCAGATTGTGTCTGCTTTGTTTCAGATTTAAACAGCGCCAACATCAAAATGAATGATGCACAGTGAGACATTTAGCCGCAAAACAAAAGTGGTCACATTTCAGCGATGAATTATGCTAAATCATATATTTTACAAAACACTCCTACTTCTGTAACAGCACATGTTGATTGCAGTAATGCTAAAGTCCACACTGCTGCAGCCTTTGGTCATATTTGCTACATGAAAATTCATAATCTACTCAGGAGTGCTTAGTTGCATTCCTTGAGAACTAGCTGCCTTTGGATGCCAGGGCCTTCATCCAAAGACCACAACAGTCCTGACATTTCAACTCTGACATGATTATTCATCAGGAAAGATTCCAGCAGTAAAACAAACATCAAGCTTCAGACTTCACACTGACTTCAAGAGTTTTTTCATGACATATTTCTATACAGATGAAATGTGCTGGCGCAGTCTCGGTCTGTGATCCAGTCAGGCCTTCATCACAGTAAATGTATATGTGAGATAACATGACTTGTGTCCTTGATGAGATTAGCTTCTGTTCACCTCTCAGCTGTTTGACTTTGATCTGCACTCACTCAAACAGCAGTGATAATGACACACAGTAAAAAAAAAAAAATCAATACAAGCCTGTTAGAAAGAAAGATGAAGAAATACTCTTGTGCTTATTTTGCTATTTTTGGCTTATTAATATACTGCAATCACATTAGCACCTGCAGATGAAGAAGCTGCATCAGCGTCAAAACATTAAAATCATCTTTAAACTAAATTCTCACTTGGATCATTCTCGTCTCCTTGTTGAGTCAACAACCTCCAACCTGTGTGAAAACATGCTTTTTCTTATCTCTCAACTCCTGTCGAAACCGCCAGGTATCGCTTCAGTTTCAGGTGTTGCGGACGTGCGTAAACACCGAGGTGCATTCTGGGAGTTGCAGTCGTCCGTCCCGGGAGACCAACTCCTCCGCCGGGGCTGCTGTGTTATTTCAAACTTCCAGTCCCAAAATGCTCGGTGGCTGAGCGAGGACAGAGAGAGAGCGAGGGGAGTTGTAACCTGAGAGCAGGTCCGCCCTGGATCAGAGGTGTACATGACGGAGGATCGCTGAAGCATAAAACTACAACCATTTCATGCCGACGGTGAGATCAAACTTTGTTTTCTTTCCTCCTGCTTGATGGTTTTTTTCGTGCTCGTGTTGTCAGGATAGGAAGCAGCCTCAATCAGATCTGCTTTATTAAAGTGTCAGAAGGCTGGAAGAAGTCAGACTGAAATAACAAGAGAGGGATGTGTGAAGTCTGTGGGGTTTGTTTTTGTTTGTTTGTTTGTTTTTAGTGTGATCATGTTGTTTATGGTACTTTCATATGTCTGCATGCTTGTATGTGAGTGTATGCTTGTAAATGTGTATGTATGAGTATAGCTCATATCTTTATGATGTACAATCATATATAGACACCTTTTTGTTTCTATTAGTGTAAATTCTGCTTCTTACACTTGTTACTGTGTGATTGAATGACAATAAACTCCACCATACACCTGTTCACACACAGGTAGTTGTGGTAAGTAAAAGTGGACCTCAGGTACTTTACATGTGAATCTGTGCTGCTGAGTGTTTCCTCAGTTTTGATTATACATGAATGTAAGATTTGTTGGACCATATTTCCAGCTGGTTAGATATAAAAAAAGAAACATGCATATGATTGTGATCAGAATAGTTTGTTTGATACTTAGAAAGCTTGATGTACCACAGGAATCACAGTACATGCACAGTAAATGTCATGCAGTATCACATCAGAAGAGGCAGTTTTACTGTCAGTGCCACAGTGGTGTTGCACTTTGATCAGAGCAAGAAGCGCCGAGAGAACCGACTACTGTGTCATAGGCTTGACAAGACCAACCTGTTTTTGTGCACTGGTGTAAGAAACCGCATTATTAATGACTGACTCACTGCGACAAGTCATGAATGGGTAGTGTCCTTTTACGCAAACAAGTGACAGACTGAAGAGTTCAGGCTTTATTCTGTGTTTTGGAATAGTTTCTGTGACAGTCCTGCAGAAAAGCCTGAGGCTGACTGCGTTGAGGGAAACATAGTTGAGACAGAACAATAACTTTACTCACATGTCTCTTGTTGTGACACATATTTTGCATTGTGTTTGTCACAGCAATGCAAAATATGTGTCTGCTCTTTGAGAAGCCTGCAACTGACTACTAATAACATTTATTTATTTCATTTATAGGCCTATTATTTCCTCAATGAATCTTTTATAATTATTTATAAAATGAGAACACAAACAGCCCGTTATAATCTCTATAACATGTTTAAATGACTTGTTTTGCTCAAACAACTGTACAATAAATGGCTTTAAGGATTTTTAGTTCACTATTGTAGAAAATAAAGAAAACCAGCAAATATTCATATCTGAGAGACCCGTGGTTGCAATGTTTAAGGAATAGTGTAGAGTAAGGATTAAAGTTTTTTTCAGACAAGTAAAGCTGCAGGAAAAAGGATTATATAGTTTAAAAACATAAAACAACATAGTTTCTGTGTTTGCAGATGAAAATATGGCAGCAGAAAGAGCAAAGTCCTTCCATCGTGCTGGGAGTCTCATGCGGAGTAAATCTGAGGGGACACTGATTGATCTGGACGACAGTGTCTCCATTGACAACCTGAAAGGTAAAATTCTCATTTTGAAGCACAAACGAAATGAAATTTAAAAAAAAATTGCTAATGATGTAAACAGAGAGCTTAACTGAGGTCTAACATTTTCACAGGTGGGTATGTGCCACGACTGACGCAGAACTCCGAGTGGCCACTTTTACAGCCAGAAGTCGCACTTTCATCTCAGTCGAAAAATCCCTTTTGGAACAAACTGTCTGGGTCAAATCCTTTCTTAGATGACATAGTTCACAACAGCACGGACAAACACATTTCCAACACATCAGACGCAAAAGAAGACAATGAAAAGCATTTGGACAAAAATAATGATGACGCCATTAGCACATCTTCTGATGAGGACAATGTGAGCAACTTTTTGGAGAGAAAAAACAAAGCCAGCAACAGATCTGGGAGATGGAGAAGTGCTTCAGACATTCTGGATGATCTGGAGAGAAAAGTGCCAAAACGAGAGAACAGCTTCACGCTGCCCGGGCCAGCGCTGAACCCAGATTTTGAGTGGCTAAAGAATGACAGAGAGGCCTATAAGATGGCCTGGCTGAGCTACAGGCAGCTAACACGCTCATGTCTGGATTTAAATCTGATGAGCCAGAGTCCAGGGTGGGCTCAGACCCAGGCCACTGGCTTTCAGGTCATCTGCAAGATCGGCCACACCGGGGGCTCAGTGCAGCTACCAGGGTCGGACATTAGCATGCACATCCCAGAGGGCCACGTTCCTCCTGGAGAATACCAGGAAGTTACACTGAAAGCAATGCTGGACCCTCCTCCTGGACTCAATAGCAACTATGTGACAACCATGAGTCCACTTCTAGAGGTGGTCCTCAGCAACATCAATACGAAGGAGTTCATCTCTCTGGATGTAAAACTGTCTGGACAGGTGAAGAGCGACCCGTTAAGTCAGGTGATGACGAACGTGGTGGGGCTGATGTCCAACAAAAGAGAGGGACCTTATGTTAAAGTGAGCGACTGTTACATTCACAAGAACATGATGCAGATGAAGCTGCAGGATCTGAAGACACATTTTTATGTGATTGCGGTGGCGGAGGCCTCGGCGATCCAGTCCCCTGCTACATCGGTGTGGGATTACCTCGATCGTCAAATCACAGTAGCGGTTTATGGCCCCAGATATATCCATCCGTCATTCAAGGTTGTAATGGTGGTTTGCTGTCATGAGGACATGCCACAGAAGCTCCCGTTTTCAGTCGTCTGCAAAGGGAACAAAAACTTGCCTCCACTTGTGCTGCAGCTTTGGGGAAAACATGGCTTTAAACCAGACAAAGTGAACAACCTGCATGTGGGAATTTCCCTTACGGACTCTGTGTTTAAAATCAAACCTGAAGACAAGCTGAAAGAAGTGAGACACAGTCAGCTCAAAATAGGGACAATTTTACATCTGCCGGTTGAGTTATCTTGTGCTAGTAAATCAGAAATGACTCCTTTTAAATTAGATCTACAAGTGAAGGACTTAAACGCTGCTACTGTGGCACATTTCCAGGTGTCATCCCCTCCAGCAGCGCCCATCAGGACAGAAAAGCGAGTGCCGAAGCAGATAGAAAAGTGGATTGAAATGTCAAGAACCTCACCTATTCCTGAGGAAAGTGTTCCAGATTTCCCCAAATTCACAGACAGGCTGGTGAACCTGCAGTGGTACGGCGTGGCCCTGAAGTCTGTTCTCCGTCAGCCACGTGTGGACTACCTCCTGGAGTATTTCAAGGGGGACACTGTGGCTCTCCTGTCCAGAGAGACTGTTCGGTCAGTGGGTAACTCCAAAGTGAAGGAGTGGTACATCGGATTCCTCCGAGGCAGGACCGGTTTGGTTCACTGCAAAAACGTCAAGCTCATAACCAGAGACCAAGTGATGGACTTCACCGGCATTCAGATCACCACGGAGGTCCTCTTGGACAACATCACGCTGCCCTTCAAGAAGCTGACTTACATGTACTCCGCCATCCAGACGCTGGTCACCGAACACATAAGCAGCTGGAGAGTTTTTGCCGAGGCCTTGGGCTACAGCAACCTGTCGCTGGACACCATCACACGGAGGAACGCCGAGACAGAGGATGATAAAGTGGCCTGTGTGTTGGAGAAGCTGAAGGAAGACTGCCACGCTGAGAAGACCAGGAAGAAGTTCCTGCATGAGCTCCTGGTGGTAAGTCCACCACCCACTCCTCATTTCACTCTCACAGCCTCTATGCTCTGATTTCCTGTGTTGTCCAGAGTTTTGTGTCAATTCATTTTGTGTTTGTCGCCTTTAGGGTCTGTTGAAGATGGACTCTGTGAATCTCGTGGCCCAGCTGATACAGAACACAGTCATCCTGTCCACTGCTGTGGAGCTGGGGATTCGATGGCGGGAGCTTGCTGAGAAAATGGGAAAACTGTCCAGCGCTCAGATAGCAGCCTACGAGGCACCACACCGAGGGAAGAGTGGCGAAGTCGGCCCCCAGGTCAGTCTATACATTGACACAGAAAGTAATGGATATATAGAAGATAAAATGTCTGACATGCTGTAAATATAATGCACACTTCACCCTATGAATTCTGTATTTCAGTCCATGTGGAAGCCCGCCTATGACTTCCTGTACTCCTGGAGTCTGCGTTACGGAGACAGCTACAGGGACATGATCCAGGATCTGCACCTGGTCCTGGACAAAATGAAAAACCCTGCCACCAGACAGTGGAGGCAGCTCACCGGTGCCCTCATCACAGTCAACTGCCTGGATATCTTTCGATCCTCAGTGTACCCAAATTCCTAAACCTTATGCAAACTGCACTCTGCTGATGACGGCGCACTTGACAAAAGAGAGGCTTTGTTACACAGCAACAAGGTTTCAATATTGTTTTTGATGTTACATGTTTTTTTTTGTTGCCATATAGTTTTGATTTTTACACCAAGCATTAGGAGCAACTTCAGTCAAGTAATTGCACTATGTCTTCTCTCTTTTGAGCTGTGAAGGAATCTCACTTCATCTCACAAGCAGAAGAAAATGAAGTGTAGTTGGTCACTTTGCTCTGTACAAATATGATGAAGCCCTGAAGCTAACTTTTGTTTTGGTGGATCTCAACTGGGTTTTAATGTTTTATTCTTATGGCTATTTAATAGTAGGCTGCAAGTCAGGTACTCTTACTACTGTTTGTGCAAATCTGCATTACCTAATGAACAGATTTCTATATGTTATATTTATGTATCTAATTAGGTTTCTATACTACCTTACATAAATCACTGACTTTGTTCAGTTTGGTTTTTATTAGCATCACCTTTATGGATCCTGTCAGAGTTTGAATCAGTGGGACTTTTAGGTTTTAGTTTTCTGTAATATACTGTAAGTACTTGAATAGACAATCAGAAAATGTGAACACTGTTGCTAACTAACAATCTCAAGCTTGCAGTACTGGTAGTACATAAAGTACTGTGTTTAAAATTGAGAATGTTTTGCCAAAGTGAGAAAAAAAAAGATGCTATACAACTGTCATAAACTATTGTCTTAAATATTAGTGTACTTGCTATTTTTATACTGTAATGTATCTTTTAGATGTATAAAGCAGATAATTTCATAACATATGCAATGTAACCTTTTGTATTGCCAAATAGGAACCTCGTTGTTTAGAGCGCTGCCATTTACAGTACTCAGAAATATTAGAAGCCTTTGATATGTTTGACATTGAAATGGAGATTTGTTGCATGAGATATGAATAAATATGAAATGCAGGAAACTATCTGATCTATTAAACAATAAATAAGGAGGTAGCTAATTTAACTGCGTCCAGGACAATGATGAAAACTACTATGCTGACACCTAAGAGCTTGTGTGACGTTTGCAATTCTTTCAGTTAATCACACCATAGAAAAAAAAGTGAAGTGCTTTCCGCTGACTTTCTCCGACTGTTTGCTTTCCCCTACACTGTTTGTTTAAGCTAGTTTCAGCTGAGAGAGCATTGTGTGCTGGTTCTCTATCAAACAGAGAGCACAAGCTGCTGAAGTGACTTTACTTCCACTGATTGAATGCACCTCAGGAAAAACGATATCAGAGTGAACTGATTCAATCTCAGGGCTGAGAGTGATTGCATGAAGTTGTACTCAAGAGCGTCTTTTTGCTCGGGTGATGATAAACAGTGTGGGATAATTGTGCATGAAGCAGTTTAAATTCAAGGGCAATATATGAAACATTGGATTTGATGTTCAGTGAAATGCCAAACACGTTTTTTTTTGTTCAGCACTCCTGAGATTTTCTCATTAAGATAACAAATTTTGTATAAACATTCATCAGACAGTTCGCTCATATCCTTCTTTATTTTATGACTCTTTAATTCCTCCTTTAGCTCCTGATCAGCCAGAATTGTGTCACTTCTCTGGCAGCAAGTAAAGAAAAATTAGGGAACTGTTATTCATAATTTAGTGTTAAGCTCAATGTTTGGGAAGAACTCTGCAATTAATTTGACATTTCTTCTAAAACATGGAGGAGTTATACAGAGCTGCTGTGATGCTGACACGAACTTTACAAGGTGTAAGAGCATTCAAAAAGAAAATCAAAAAGGCACTCGTGCAGACTAGAACGACAATTAACTGACCTTTGAAACAAAGGAACACACTTGAGTTTTAAGTGTGTAATAGTGGACTCCCTCTGGCAGTGCAGTACGAACAACAGTGATCTGTGAGCTGCTCTCGCTGCGACGCAGAGAGGACAAAGGTTCACTGTTTTAGTGAGAGCTGAACATGAATGAGGGTCAGTTCAGAAGAAGGATCCTGTCAGTTTGTTTACCGAAAGCTCAAACATATGACTCATCTTAGATAAACAACCAAACATTAATGATTAATCACCAATACTGAACATTGTTGCTATAACTGTAAACATCTAAGATTATGACTTTAGCATCATCTGATCAGTAAAACTGTATCATATTTGTTCTAAAAATATATGAATGACTGTGTTGTGCATGTATGTAAATTTTTGAACCAATCACAAATAAGCTATGTAGAATCGGAAACATAGATTAAAATGGCTCAAAAATGGAAAATGGGTCCTCTATATTTCATGTATTGAGTTAGTGTGATGTGCACAAATTCTTTAAATATTGTGAAGGATGCAGCTTTTGCCGTCATGACAGGATCCAGGACGACGCACTGACAGTATTACAGTGAAACGAGGGAGAGCAATAATGTTGGAGGCATCCAATTTAAAAATGGACACTGCCTTTTTAGGTCCCCATTTTTCAGATGCACTGAGGCGTTAAACCTCGTGACTAATGAAATGTGACCACTTTTGTTTTGGGAGCCTTTTATAGCAGCAGTGTGAGTGTACAGATAACAGTTAATTATTATGAACACTGCTGCCTGTCTGTCTGAGGCTTTACATTCATGTAAGGTATAAGATGCTTCATCCCTTTATGTCATTTATGTCAGCCATAGACGTCGTAAACAGAGTACATGGCTGTCACAGTGATTTTGGTGTGAAAAGACAAACAACGCTGTTAAATATATATTCGACCTTTACATCCCTTCACATGTCCACGATGGTGCTGCTAGGTAGTGCCAGTGTCAGTGTCTGCTTGCTATTGACCCGGTTCACCTGTCAACAAGCCACGACTAAGCAGCAGAGGATGTTTTGTGTTTAACCACAGAATGAATGAAACAGAAACCAAAAATGTACAAAATATAAAGAATCGTGACGTTGAAGGTTTTAAATATTTCAGTCATGTCTGCCTCCATAACAAGAGTCTGCAGCTTGACTGGATCACTGCAGTAAACATATGCCTTTACTTGGTATTACTGAAAATACTACAATCTTTTAAGAGACAATTTTAGGTGTAATATTGAAATATCTGCTCTGTTCAAATGTATGTGAAATTCAAGCAATGAGAGAAAAAGTGATCTGAGTTTGCAGAGCTAATAAAAGGCTGTAAACACAGTCATGATATTAAATTAGATGCGTTCAAATAAGCAATGCAATAAAGCTTTTATTGCAACAAAATACAGCAGCACAGACAACACTGATCAGAGGAAGAGTCTCTTGATGAAGTCGGAGAGGGACAGCGATCACTTTTAAGTCTAACACTGGGCATCCAAAGTGAAAAGGTGGTTTGCAAAGTGAGCCTTTGTTCACTATAATTACCAGCATTGTTATTCTGAATGACTCAGTTTCCATTAGGAGAGAAATATGTTGGCTTGCATACATACAGGAAATATAAAACAGGAAAGATGAACATACCAAAATAGAACAACCACAACAACTGGCAACTAGCTTTTTTTCATCTACCACATTTACTCATTCACTTTATAAAGTTTTTAAGGCTTGACTCATCTCTTTTGTCTTTGTTGTCCATTTCCCAGCTGACCACTTTTTTCTATTGCTTCGCTCACAAAAGAGGATTACTAGTTGTAAGAAGGGCTGACTAAAGTGTGTCTTCTCTAAAGTCTGGACAGGCTGGACAGACAATCTAAAAAAGATCGTATAAATATCACAGTCGTGTGTTTGTGTCCACAGCTTCTCCAGACTGCTGTTGTGTTTCACTCAGAACTCGGTGCCAACGTGAGCCACTGCTGTTCCTCATAACACGCTGACGAATTAACACATTAATCGTCACAGACACTCCTGCCAAACCAGTGCCAACACCAAGTCCTGCCTTTCAGTGGGTAGAATATTTAACTGTACGAAGGAACACACAAGCAAGTGTCTCCTGTGGAGTCTCTGCATGTCCAAAATGTGACACTGTAAAATGTCCTCACATCACAACACCCTGAGCTGCATCCGCTGACATTAAAATTCCAGCAACACGTGGGCACACACCCAAGATGCTGAGGTTTCTTCAGCATACCTCATGTGTATTTCCTGCTTTCTTCAGATTCTTTATACATTTCAACAAGTGCAAGTCTTGATCAGAGCGCTAGATAAGACGAGACCTCAAGTGCCTCAAAAAGTTCATTAGTGCATTTTTCTTTACACAAATTTAAATGATTCATTAACTGAGAAGATGTTGACTTCATATTATTCTCATGAATTATGTTCTTCCTGTCCTCCTAAAATGGTTTAATATTTTACCACTAACACAACAGACATGAACTGGAATGATTTTGGCCTGTTGCTTAAGATAAGATAAAATTCTCCTTTATTAGTCCCACAACTGGGAAATTTACAAAAACAGCTGCACTAACATATTCAACTTCTGAACTTGTGTTATCATTGAGTTCTCATGTTGGATCTTTTCACAGTTAATTGAGCTTTAACTCATTGGTAATGAGGCGAATATTTAAATAATCCCCTCTACATGTTTATGATACTTTGTTTTTTCATGGTAGACCTTTAAATGTCAGAGAAACTTGCAGTGTCATTCCAGTGGGTGGCGCCATTGTACTGATGTTGAGTGAGTTTCAGCTCTTGTCCTCCTGTCCATAGTTGCTAATAATAACACTCTCAATAATGATATTATTATATCTTTATCAGATAAGTAAGTAATGACAGCAACACAAAGAATGAGTGTCCTGGACTTCTCAGCATTTCATAAATAACAATGAGACAGCAATAAAGAAATAAAGTGCTGGCACATAATATTATTTAAAAAACAAACCCAAATCTTTATGGTTAAAAAAAATGCATGAACTAGTTACACAGAAACTTTCATATATAGTAGTTTTCATTTCAAGTATATATGTAGAAGGAAAAGGTTAAATGAAGATAGAAACTGTTTTTGATTTCTTTTCCTGATTAACTCATTTTAATAAGCTGGCACACATCTAATAAACACAACTCAGAGTCCAAACACTTTGACTCTGATTTCTGAAGCCGACAGCCAGGAGAGCCATCCACAAATCACTGTTATGAACAGAAGCATTCCTCTGTCCTCTGGGGTATATAAGGCTTCATTTGGTTTGCCTCCATGATATATGTAGAGGGCAAGAAGTCATTTAGCTTTCAATTTATTAGCCTGGTGATTTATGCACGCTGCAAAGGTGCCGGTGGTGTCTCTAAGACCACCACCCTTCCCTCCACCCTCCTCCTCTCTCTCATTGTAATAATCTGGTAATAGATGATGTGACAGAAGAGAAAGTTTGGCAATTAGAAAAGTCAGAAAAAAACACAAGGGTTTTTAGTTTCTGGCTGCACAGTGACTCATTAATCACTGATGTTTTAGTCGCTGAGAAAAGGATTAAACACTGAGGCCGGAGTGACCTGCACGACGGTTGGAGTCCATATATGTTAAGAAAAGGAAACCCCCTCTACCAGAGAACCTGTGGTAGAAAATCAGAAATTAGGTCCTTCAACTCCAACAAATCAAACAAAGCCTTCCTTCACTGAAACTGCCTGTGAAAACGGGAAATATAAATTACCTTTGCCACACTTACTAATGCATTATATGCATGAAATAGAAAAGTAATGAGGGATCTAAATTGTTCATGTAACAGAAATGTAGACCCTGTTGCAGTACTGTGGACCTGTAGTGGATTGACTCTTTCCAGTTTTAGCTGAAAATGTTTGTGGTGTGTGTTACAAGGTGTCGATTGTTGCCCAGAGTTCAATGCCTTTCTGCTGACTAACAGCCTGCTTGGAGCCTCTTCCCATGACCACCGCTGGGAAGGAGGAAGCTCTGTTACCAAATGACTCACAGTGAAAAAAAAAAAAACAACCTGGAGTGTTTGGCAGCGTTCAGAGCAGCTTTGTGAGTAATCACCGTCCACATCCTTGGACACCTCACTTTGCTCAAACTCTCACTTTTTCCATCAAACGGCCTCGCTGACTTTCGTCATGGCAGAACACTGCGATAAAGATTAAGGAAAATCAGACGACACAAATAAGCCCTAAATATTCTTGATAAACATCCGAGAAAAGCATCTGCACTTCAGACCACAACAAAGTCCAAGATGTGGAGAGATTACTTTACTGACAGAGGAATGATGGCAAAGTCTTTCTCCAGTTCCCCCTGTTAGTGGACGGGTTTATTTTTGTTGATGTGATCACATCCTATTTGGCAGTAAGAAGTTTTGTCAGGTGTGCCATGACGGCGTGGGGGAGGTGCAAAGAGCTTGTCTGCTGACAGGTCTGATGTACCAACCGTGACAGTCCCAGTTCGTCAATGATCTGAAAACCAGATGGAGGAGGGCTGGGAATGAGACATGGGAATGTTAAGGATTGTAGCACAACATTTTAATAATCAGCATTTTACTACTGGGACTCTAATAAGTGCTCCCAACATAAGCTCTGTTAACCGACTGCAGTCCATCCTCAGGCCTTTTAACCATAACACCGATAATTATGAACTGTTGGCTTCTGTTGGTACACTGAATACATTTAAAAGTATTCAGATCCTAAGTAAATACAACAATGCAAAAATACTCAATTACAAGTACTGGCCTCTGTGAGTAATATATTGTTCTATATTATGCTATTTCATTGTTGATGCATCCTTAAGCAGCATGTTACAGTTATAGCTGGTGGAGCTAATCAATCAGTTGATCAAATCTTATTTATAAAGCAGGGACAAGACATCTTAACATGACATTTTTTAACTATATATATGGAAAGTATTTTGCAAAGTCAAATCTTAATCTGAAAGGTAACTAGAGACGAAAGCCATCAAATAAATAAAAAGTAGAGTAAAAGTAAAAATGTTTCCTTTTAGTCTAAAGTAGCATAAAATCTAAATCCCCATGTGAAGAACAAATACCTCCAAATTGTAATTGACAGACCACAACCACTGCTGCTTATTTTTATAATACACACACATTCCTGTTACCTGCTTTTACTTAAAGAATGTGCAGCGGCAGATGGTGAGAACAGCCACGAGCTGCAGGTGTCTGCACTTCACAACAGTATGTAATGTCTTTAACAGACCTGCAAGTGAACGAAGCTCAGACAGTTCACCTTCACTAATGCAGCTTATGCTGATAAGGAAGTCGCTCAGTTAACTGTAAGTAATCGTGCTCTTCTAACTGGACATACTGAAGGTGATAATCAAACTGAGTGACTTCACATCTTGAGCAGATCCCGAGCTGGGTGGTTGATGAGTAAGAGTAAACAACATCCTGAGAGCGAGAGAGAGAGAGAGAGAAGTGAAATCAGTCAGTCAAGAGCAGGGAGATAAATCCCTCAAAGAAGAGTGTCTTCTTCTAATTTCTGTCAACCAAGCAGGAGAACAAGCAGGGCTGAAGGGTTTCCTTTCCAAAAACAACAGAGCTGGAGAGGTAGCCTATTGTGTCCTGACAGATTGGTCTGACTGAAGGAGGAGGAGGAGGAGGAGGAGGAGGTCACCTCTAACTGACACACAGGGAGGAGCAGAGGTGAGCCGAAATCTGGGGGAGATGGGAACACAGCTGCAGTTCAGAGGAGAGTTAGTGTCGTTCCTATCTCACATATTTTAGAATTGACTGCCTACAAAGGTTGTTTATCTATCTATCTATCTATCTATCTATCTATCTATCTATCTATCTATCTATCTATCTATCTATCTATCTATCTATCTATCTATCTATCTATCTGATAAGCGGCCCATGTGATCCTCCACACTCCTCCCAAGTTTGTTTTTTGGCGCAGGATTCGGAGACCCTCCTCTATTTTGATCACTCCCCAGGTCTGTGCACCCCGCCCCCACACCTCTGCCCATCATCCCTCTGTATGCTATTCATCCACATGTGCAGCTGGAGCACTCTGTTTGACCTCCCCTCTCCTCACAGAGCTCTTATGAACAGGCTCTGTGGTAGGACTCCTCGCAGCACACACTTGCGGTTCGGGTGAAGAACCACACTGGACATTATTCTCATCACTTACTTGAGCCCGTGTGGCATGGCACGATCCAACATGTGCTCTGCCAGGGTTATTTCACCAGGCTTTAAGCCACAGATAAAAGACAAAGATGCTGCTGTTAACGTTATTTTATTGTTTCACTTCGCGAGCCTGAGTGATGATGTTCCAACCAGGTGGTCTTTGCTAAGTCAACTTGTCAGTTATGCTCAATATATGAAGCAATAAATGAAGAAGCAGCAATGACAGATGTGAACGGGAATAATTTATTCTTTCATGAGTTTATTACCCAGCATGCACCTGCAAAGCTCTTTTGGATGTGAACTTATCAAGAGACTGTTCCTCTCATCAGTTTTGCCTGTGCTGCTGCATTTTGTGAGTTTTATTGCATTGCTTATTTGAATGCATGTAATTTAATATCATGACTTTTAATATGTCATTAACACATATTAATTAAAGGGTCAGTTTATTTAAATATCTGAAAGTTGCATGTAGAAGAGCAGTAACTATGAGGTTGAAGCGCTGACATTCAGCTTTTATTTGAGGGCATTTAAGTCCTCTTCAGATGAACTGTGTAAGATTTGTAACCTGTTTTACATTTCAATGTACAGTTCACTGGGACTATTTCATCAGCAGAAAAAAATTCCAATAAAAGCCGTCGACAGCGAGGTCTGCGGATTATCAAGAGTAACTGGGGCATTGTTTCAGAGAATCTGTTGAGTTTTACGAATGCTGTTTTTTTCCCAATATTATGAGCACCACAAACAAAATTCCATTGTATTAGGATGGTGTCAGAAATCACAAAAACAGATACCTCTGACTTTAGCACATAAACCAAAACTATTTGCATAGTGGTGAGTTTGTGTGCGTGATTTAGGTGAAATAACCCTGAACACTGTTTGCTGACAGTACAGTATGTACTTATATACAGCAATGGCTACGACTGTATTTCCCTGTCTAACATGCCTTTCAGAGTATGAAGACTTCTTTATTATACAAACACATCTATGCAATACTGTAAACTGATAGAACTCTGTTTAAGCTACTCTCATTGATAAACATAGGGCGGACAAAATATTAGAGAGACCTCAAACTATAGCCTACAAAATGATAATAATCTTGAATCAACACCTTTATGAAAAAGTCCTCATTACTTTTTTTTATAAACTTAACATTATAGCCGTCATGATCCATGTCAAGCTGCGAAACTTGGTCTGGTGGTGAAGCTACAGTAACATATATTCACTGCACTGGTCTCAGCATGGGCAAATGTGTGTGTGTGTGTGTGTGTGTGTGTGTGTGTGTGTGTGTGTGTGTGTGTGGTCTGCTGGGTGGCAGCAGGCTTTATAGGCAGCAGAAGGCATGGCTCAGAAGTCTTGAGGTTTAGGTTTTAGCAGTGGCAGGGGCACGAAATATATGAGCTCACGATCATCTTACAGTCTTCACTGACAGGAAGTGAAGCTATGTGGCGTAAATGCAGAATTCAGTGATTCTCCAAGCTCTTGTTTTCCCTAAATACATAGTATCGTGTTGTTGTTTTGTGAGTAAAGTTACACCAATGAAACACTTTTTCTCAAACCCTTGGAGGAAGACCTGTGTTTGTTTTGTGTGTGTGTCTGCATGTGTGTGTGTGTGTGTGTGTGTGAGTCTTAAACAGAGATTATACTGCTGGGATGCCAGTTCTTCCACAGACCCCACATCACTCTGAGCTTCCAAGCTGTGAAAACATACTGGAGGTTTGTTGGTTCTTAGCGCCTAATAAGGTGTCATTGTGTGGTAGAGCTGTCTGATATCCCACAGAGTCATTAAGACGACATGAATAGATTTAACAGAACATCTATTACACGTGCGTATGCACACGTGCACAAAATCAGTCCTTCCAAAAAAAAAAAAAAAAAAAATCAATACTTTTTATGAAATGGGATTCCAGGAATTGGCAGGCTTTGCTGACTTTTCTCTGACAAAGTTAAATTGTGCTGTGCCGCAGGAATACCGACTTGAACCACGATTAGAACCTGCAACATCAAAGCACTCGGCTTTCAAAGGCTTTCTTTTACAGCTAACTTGAGGAGTCCTGGCTCCTATGTGTCCAGACAGCTTATAAAGGTCTGTTTTCATCCTCACCTCCCGATTCAGCACCGCAGATCCTCTCTCACCACCGCCGGCCTGCTGTTATCAGAAATCCCTTGATATGATGTCTGGATTTCTCTGCAGAGTGGGACATTTTGAGACTATTGCCGAGGAAAAATGCTGTCATCCACCTCTGCTGTTTGACCTTGTTAGTCCCGAGGGTTGATTAGAGGCTATCTGGGGCTGCTCTTTGAAGAACGCGCCCCTGTCTTTTCTCATCCGGCGCAGTCGATCCGTCTTGGCGGGCTGGCACCGGACTCATTGTGGTTAAACTTTAATGGAGTGAACATGAATATCACTGTCAATTGTGGGAGCCTCGTACATGTGGAGGACTGTGGTTTGTTATTTCAATAGATATGAGTAGGCTGATAGAGAAACACTGCCTTCCAGGGCTCGAACAGAGAAAATAGACAGGTCTCTGTGGATCTGGCTCTGGCTCAGGACTTAGTGAGTGAGAGCCTGAGTTGTGTCTGCCTTGATGTGACCTCGGGGAAGGGTGGTTAATGACGCTCCGGGGTCGCTCATGACCGGTGTGTCAAGTTGCATGAGTCAGTAATATACACTTGACTTTATCATAACACCCCCTCGCTGCTCACTGATAGGGACAAAGGCTTTCTTCATCCGTTATGAGCCACCACTGCAGGCCAACCAGTGTATGGTAAATCACACCGAAAAACAATCAGCGCTGTTTATCTCCTCTTCATGTTCTTGCAATTGTCAGGCTTCAACGGTCTGTAGCCGGCTGATGAAGTTTTTGTCTTTATTAAAGATCAACACTGGATGAGTTGTCCTGTGATGACATCATATTCCCGAGAAGCAGCTGTGTTTTCTCAGAGTCACTTCGGCAGCAAAGAGTTGAACTCTACAGAGTGATGTGCCAAGAAATGTAAATGCAGAGTGGGTGTCAATACAAGCAGTTGCTTTATTATTTTTTTTCTGAAATAGCAGATTATGGCGTGTCCTAATGGCCTCGGGGTCTAAGATGCTGACCAGGCAATCACAACATCCTGGCTGGTTTTATTGTTTTTGTTTGCTCAATTTAAAACGTCATCATCGAGAAGTATTCAGATGGATTTAAAAAGTGCTTCCTTTAAAAAGTCAAACAAGTAAAACAGAAAGTAAATACTTAAAGATCACAAGTATCATTATGTACAGTGACCCCTGTCAATTAACATACAAGCAGTACTTAAATGTATTTGTCCAACGTGGAGCTAATTTGTTCCACTGTTGGTATTATGATCCAAAACAATTATAGGCATTATGATTGAAAAACTGATCACATGTTTTGTATGAAAAAACCTAATCTGAAAAGTAACCTGTAAGTGCAGTTAAGGTAGTGGAGTCAAATAATCAATTAAAGTACAAGTACACTGAAGTGCTCTACTTGAGTAAATGTACTTAGTTACTGTTCATAACTGTAATGGCAAATCCAATCTACCTTTGCTGCTATTGTTACGAGATAAAAAAAAAAGATGGCCAAAAGATTCAGACCAAGTAACTGAGGATCTGTCTGCTCACCTGGGAGGTTCAGCAGGTAGAGAGTGTAGCTGAGATCAGCACCATGGACAGGGCCAACACACAGGTACGCTCACCTTGAAGAGGCCTCAGCTGCTCCCTCTCATGTGTTTTCAGGCAGAATCATCATCTCCATATAAAAGCTCCAAACCTGAAGGTATGACATTCCACCTTTACTTTGCAGGAGAGACGTAAATGTAATAAAAGTGGATGAAATGTAAAAATGTTTGATTCAGTAAAATCACTTAACCAAGCCTGTTTCCCCTGGAACAATCCTTCACTCTCAGGCCTCCTCCAGGATGTAAATGGATGTTCACTGGTGTTGTGACCTCTGACCCCGACCGCCCCCCTGTTTCCTGAACCAGATGCTGCTCCTGTGGACCACAGCCTTCTCAACCTAAACAAAGTAATCCTCCACTAAACAAGATGGATATTGTATCACCAACCTAGTAAATACCAGAGGGTCTTAAACGCAGAGCTGCTCTCTGTGCATCTCAGACTGGAAGCAACAGGGAACAATACGTTCTTGGCTCGTCTCAAGGATGAACAAAGAAATGTCAGTTTAATTCCTCTGCAGTTTTGCATACATTTTGTGGTATATTGCAGCATACCAAAAACATGCCCTCTTGTGGGGGGATATAATTAGAGCATGCAGCAGTCCTCCAAGGAGAAGTTTGAAAATCTGCTGCACTGGCTGCAAGTCAAAAATGTAAGATTGGGATCATATGTTGCCTAAATGAAAGCTCTTTGATCTCACTTGATGTAAGTAAGACTGGATGGAAACATAAATCCAAAATCCATGTGGGTTAGGCCTATAGAGATGTGCCAAGGTTGCATAATACTCAGGTTTAAAAAAAAGTGTCAGCCAAACAATTACTGGACATTATAGCAAACATATAGGGGCTGAGATGTGAAGGGAAAAGGGGTTTTACTGGGAAGCTGATGGATGGATGAAGAGGTGAGGATGTGCACTCATACCTGCAGGACAAGCATGCCTGATAAGAAAAAAATTATATTTACATGTTTTTAAAGGTGATTTCTTTTGAGCCTTTTTAAGAATATGCATAAGCCAATAACTATTCATCTCCCTTTTGTCAACATTTTTCATCTAATAAAAATATTTTTAGCTACAATGATTAAAATTCAAATAATATTTTGCTCGTTTTTATTCTAATAATAATAATACAATGATGTGAAATGTCTTTCTCTTTCCTCTCTGATCCTCTTCCTCACATGCTCCCACCCCTCTTCTGGCGTAACTCACCTCCTCAGCCAATCCCGTCCCTCCCCAAAAAACTTGACGCCTCGCAGCCTATAAGAGCTGCTCAAGTTTCTCCAGGATCTGAAAGGGCTTGTCCTCCCAGGATCCCATCTATGGATACTTTGGAGTCTTCAAAGCCAGACCGACCTGCAGGTGGACTAACTCCTTGACTTCATGAGAAAGGGGGATAATTTATTTATTTTTTTTCCTGGACACTTCGTACCCGAGTGGAGATGTCAGAGGAGAACATGGGGGAAGAGTCGAGCAGCTCTCCTGTCTCTCCTGTGGACAGCCTGAGCCACAGCGAGGGGGAGCTGGACAGACAGCCGAAGAGATGTGGGAGGAAGAGGAGACCGAGCAGGAAGAGCGGGGAGGACTCAGATAGCCCGACCCCTGGGAAAAGAGGGAAGAAGTCCAGCAGCAGCAGCCCCCAGTCTTTCGAGGAGCTGCAGACGCAGAGGGTCATGGCCAACGTGCGCGAGAGACAGAGGACGCAGTCGCTCAACGAGGCGTTCGCAGCTTTGCGCAAAATCATCCCCACTCTGCCCTCGGACAAGCTCAGCAAAATACAGACCCTCAAACTCGCGGCCAGATACATCGACTTCCTCTACCAGGTGCTGCAGAGCGACGAGCTGGACTCCAAGATGGCAAGCTGCAGCTATGTGGCGCACGAGAGGCTGAGCTACGCCTTCTCCGTGTGGAGGATGGAGGGCGCCTGGTCCATGTCAACATCCCACTAGCATCTGGAGAAACTATGCCCTAAATGGTAGGCTACATTTGTACAATATGCATGATCCCAAAGGAGAAATACCTCACGAGAATTTTTTTTTACATACAGCCTTTGCTTCTACACAGTGACGATTAATCCCTTGTTTAACCCACCAGGTGACTGCTGATTCTACTTATCACATTCTGACGGGACAAATCTGGAGTCCAATGCTGGATACATGGGATCACTCTATTTAAACCAAAGACCACAGAAGCTCTGGGGGATCATTTGTGCAGAGGCCTTGCAGGAGGGACTTGCAGCCGTGTGTTGAGTTCATGCAACAACCTCCCTCCTCCACCCCCTCCAACAATTCTGGTGTGTTTTCATGTTGTTGACGACGAATGTTGAAAATATCATGTGTTTTTTTTTCTTTGTAAAGAAAAACGTTTAATGCATGCCTTTGGACTTATTTCTGTGGAGGTCAAAGTGCATTATTGAAGCAGTTGTCTCAGACTTTTGGTGTGAGCCTGTCAACTGGATGTGTAGCTCACATTGTAGGCTGACTGTGTGGATCTAACCTGTGCAAGAAAAAAAAATATTTTCAGAATACATTTATTTATTTATTGGTGAAACGTGTCGCATTGAGGAATAGATCCTGTGTCTGAAATACAAATACATTCCTATTTTTTATTATCATGTTTTTTTTTGTAAATGTTTGTACATTTTTTTTGCATTAAAGAAAATGATGAAAGTGTTTCTTTCTTTTTTTGTGTGTTAATCTAATTTTATTCTTAATGCAGCTTTGAGGTGGCCAGAATTAAAATAAAGCACACTGGCATTTGGTAGACAGTGTTTGTGTACACATGAAATTAAATAGCTTTTCATGCATGCATCACGTGGATTATAGTTCATATCAGATTTAACGACAAAAGCTCTCCAGTATGTGTGCAGTCACTTGGGGAAACAGATGGAGTTATTATTGGCTCGTGTAAAAGCGTTGGAGAAACATGCAGCTATTTTTTTATGTATTGTTACACATCCAAAAACAATTCAGGCCTCCTAAATTATTCACGTCATTTATATCTAAAACTTTTTTTTTTTAAAAGAGGTCAATGTCAACATATTATTTAAGCGTGAGAAAAAAAAGTTTTATTGCTGCAGGAAAAAAAGAAAAAGAAAAAAAAGGTCAGTCTGTTTAAACTAAGTGAAACTTGCATTTTAATTAAGATTTTAAAAGGCTCCAGTTTCTCTCTCTCACTCTCTCTTTTTCCTGGATTTGTTTACAGCTGGATTCAGAACTGGACGTGAAACTCACCATTAAAAGTAAATAAGTTATACTGGACTCATGTCAACCTGCTATTGGGCCCATGTTAGTCTCTCTTCTTCCTGCAGCTGAACATAAACAACAATGCATTTAAGTGCTGCAGGATTTTAGACATTTTTTTCAAACACCGACTTTCTTATATTATTTTAATTGCACCACGACAATGCAAAACATATTTAAATCCACGAAAATAAAAACAAACAATATTATCAACCTATTTATCTATTGCTCTGACAATAATCTGTTGTGATCTTGCAGATGTGCAGCGCAACATAAGCACAAGACCTGGTTCGTCTTTTTGCGCATTTTATTGTCACTAAATAAATCTCTCCCGCTGCTATCGTGCTGTGCTTGATCTCAGTGATCTGGGAAAGTGTTTCTCACTGTCCAAATCAAAGTGTGTGCCCGTTTGAAGGTGTGTAATTGGCTTGCGAGGCATGTATGGAATTCCCAGATGTCTATGAAATTTAAGGAGGCCGTGAAGGTAGCAGCACATAGAGGCTATTCTCAGTCAAAGTTTTGGGGGGGAAATGCTTCACACACACACACACACACACACACACACACACACACACACACACACACACACACACACACACACACACACCATCTAGATCAATAAACAGCTTTTCTTGAGACTTTTACACTGGAGGATTTTCACTTAATACCAGATAAATAAGCAGGGCCTGTAATAAACATGAGCAACATTCTTGTATCACAACAAAGATCAGAATTTCTTTCTTTAAAAAAAAAGTCTAATTTAATGCAACAGGCTGAAATAAGTCCCCCCCCCCCCCCCCTTCTTTCAGGGGAGAGCAGTTGGCAATTGACACGATGCAGAGGCGCAGAATGAAACCTATTTAGAACAGATGTTAGTATTTTTAAAAAAAAGTCACGTGAAATGAGCAGATGTTTCAGAGAGAGAGAGAGCAGAGACTGGCCTGTGCAGTGCGGTGCTGTGCAGAGAGCAGGGAGCAGCTCCGGCTGCCTGCACGCACACTGAGCTGACAGGCTGCAGCCATGCATCCACACCGGCCGCAGGTCCGAGTCACAGGGATTACACAAAGGCCCACCTGCAGGGATCTATATGGAGCAGGGTGACCGTGCATGCAGAGACAAAGGTAGGATGGGAGAGAGAGAAAAAACTGTCTACTGTATTTGTGGTTGTGTAACATGTTGACTGGCTGATTGTTTGGATGCAAGATGATGAGTGAAGAGCTGGATGGTTTTTTAAAAAAGCTTCAAACACTGGTCGAAGTTTTAGACTATGTTTGAAGGAGAGAGAGAAAGAGAGAGAGAGAGAGAGAGAGAGAGAGAGAGAGAGAGAGAGAGAGAGAGTGGAGGGTGGGTGGAGGCTCCTGGGAGGGGAGTCACTCAGAAACGGACGAGAATTTATCATCCAGCTACTTGGAAAAAAAAAATGCATGACACATTTAAACCCTGACTAAGCCCAGCAATAAAGCAGAACCGTTGTGTCACACATGGAGGATAAATTAAATTAAAAAATGACAAATGACAAATTAACTGCAAAACACATTTGCTCTTTTTCTCTCTTTCTTTATCATAGTAACAAATGACTGAGTTGTTCTTAAGGGTTAGGACATAATCTTATAACTTCTGCTAATGTGATATAATAAATGTGAGATTTTTATTAAAAGTGATTAAACAACATATTTAATTATTATCATTATTAGTGAATTAATTAATGCATTGTATATAGGTTTAAATCATGGCCGCACAAAAATTCGAAATTAGAGCAAAATATTGTCTCGAATTTTCTTTCCATAATGAAAATCTCTTGGTTTCATAACTAAACATCAGTTCATTCACGTGCATGTGCAGCTGGCACGTGATATATCACCTCGGACAGGTTCGTCATAAATTATATTACAATAACAGATTTTTTTTGGCCTCTAAATTTAGAATTTTTAAAAACAATTTCAGGTTTTGTCCCGAAATTGAAACGTTGCATTTATTAAATCTCAATTTGATTTGATTTTTAAAAAAAGAATATTGCTTGAAAATTTATGTTGTAACCGATAAATTATGTAGCAGTCTGTTAGAATAATTAGTGGCTATATATGTATTCAAGACAACTCAAGTTTGTTTTTATGTTGTTGCATTAAAAATGGGTTTCTGAGCTCAGCAGGAAACAGCAGGTGCAGACTTTACTGCCAGTCCCACAATTTTAAGTGAAAATCCAGATTCTCCATTTTGAGTCTGAGTGAGAAATGAAAAGAGCTCTAGTTGGTAATTAAACTTTTTCAGGCCCACAGAGTTTCATCCACACCTTCAACAATGGCTCAGAAAGTGAATATTAAAGCCAGGAGTAGCTGAGCTGCATGGAGATAAGATCAGAGAGCAGGACTGCACTTAAGGCAAGGAAACAGAGGAGAGGCTAACCAGAACCAGACAGCTACAGTGCATTCCTCCTGCATGTGCACTCTGCTGATTATTGAATATATTAACATCTCTAATGCAGCTCTTTGTTGAGAGGACATTTTATTTGATACACATGTGAAAAGTCAGATCAGTTGTTGTCCACAAAAAAGACTTTAAAAGCAGCCGTATTGTGAGCCGTCGACTTCACGTGGAGCCACATGTGTGTAAGAGCTGTTGTTATGTGAATAATAAAAAGTGTCCTAAAGAGGGAAAATTTAAAAATTAAGGGAAAAAATGTGGAAACTCTGTCGTCGGTGTGTGAGTGCCTTTATAACAGCAACACCGGCCTCACTGCCTGTGATGTGACTGAGAGAAAGGTCACAACAAACTGTGGTAGAGGAAATTAATTTGAAGAAATAATTGATTGGAAATATGTCTTGAATATAAATCAAAAGACTGTAAACTATAATCTATGTACATGTCTGATCACGGGCAGCTGTAAGAACCTGTTGTGCCATCTGACCTTTACAGCATCATCATGACATCTGGCATCAAATTGTGAAGAAATAAAAGATGCAGTTTCATATTTCCACCTCCCTCTCATCACTGTTCACTTTGTATTTGTAAAATATTTTTAAACTGAGACAGAAAAAAATATCAGTTTATAAAACCATGGCTCATTGTTCAATAATTTGCAGCACTGAAAGTGAAAGTATTGTACGCAGCAAGATGAATCTGTTTTAATCTGCGTGTTAAAGCAGTGAATGTAAAAGTGCACTTCAAGTCTAGGATGAGATTCTTTTCTTAAAAACATGCAACAGTGAACACTTTTATTTCTTTTTAAGCACAGGTGTGTTTTTGAGATTGAAGTGTTTCTGGACAGAAATTGCACCAGGACCAAATGTGCTAATTCCTAAGTACATTTGGCTTTAAAAATATGAACATCTTTTTTTTCATCATAAATTAAGGGGATCCAAAATGCATGTCTTGAAAACATTCCAGATTACACTCTTGACAATCAACCAGCGAGTTGTCAGCTGATGACAAAACCACTGTGGAAACACATGGGAATGTTGCTTTCAAGATTATTTTCCCCTGAATATAAAACACGGTCTTTACATAAATCAGTTTGATCCAAGACAGGCCTGAATACTGTATGTCGAAGCTGGCGTGGAGAAGTGAGGATACTTCGTGCCAGAGAACATTTCTGTGCAGGTTCAGCAGCGTTTGACGTTCAAAAAGCACAGACACCTGTGGTACACTCATTTGATTTATGTCAACACATGAGAATGAAACAGTGAGTGTGTGTATTTGATTTGGCAAAATGCTTATTTTTTTGTTGATTTGAAGATTGCTGCTCATGCTTTCCGACAAACTGAAGCTGCATTATTTAGTCTATTATCTTCCAAAAGTCAAAGAAAGCTTGTTGCATTGCAATTTAAGAATCAGTGTATATTTGCAGAGACAAAGACAACCAGAGCCTTTAGTAATGAATGAAGAGTCTCCTCTGACTTGTTTGCAAGAATTAAAGATTTTTGTCCTGATATCATATAACAATGTAAAGCTCTTGTCTGAAAATGGCCTTTGAAGCAAATGATCTATGTGGAAATTACAACGTTGAAACATTGTTTCTCAAGATATTTGGATGAAAGTGGACATAACAGAGGGAGTCGTTCGCCTCTGGCTGTTTGAGAAAATGTTAAATGGATGCTTGTTTAAATCTGGTTGAAGGCTTGTGGACACGCACCATGTTTGAGTTGGCAAATTGCAGATTTTGACTAAAAATGCGAAGCCATAACAGGTCAGCATTTTCATCACACCGGTCATGAAGGATGACGTCATGATTTAGACAGGCGAACCTGACTGTATCCAGGACCAGAGCTGTCCTTTGAAACACGTCCAGAGGGCCCGGTCAGAACGTGTGCACCTTGTGTTTAACCATGGCTGCGTGTGATTTGTGCCACCCAGGCCGCAGACAAGACATGGATCAGTGTGTTTTAGGGGAATACACAATGATGTCACAGACAGGAAAAGGCTGGAAAAGGCTTGGCACCTTTTTGGAATTGGCGGAATCCCCATTGGCTCAGCAGAAACGCTGTAATAATAAACAGGCAATCAGAAGGCAGCGTGAGCGTACACAAAGGCATTGCAAGACTTTTGCAGATAATAAAAGCAGATTTTTCACTGGAGGGGGATGATTATTTGTGTTCTTCAGTTGTCCATAAATAGAGGGCCTCTCACAGGAAGTATAAACATACAGATGAAGTGGAGGGCAGTCGTCGTCCAACGCAGTGATTTCAAACATTCTTGTTTATGTTCAATCAAGATGGAGTATATATATAACTGTAGCCCCAGCTTCAGCATGAAATACAAAGGCTTATTTTCTGAGGGAAGAGGGAAAAAGAATACCTCACTATAGAATGTAAACTGTTTGATGAGTGTTTCGCTCTTTTTAGAAAGTTAGCCACACATCTAGAAAAGCTTATAAAGCACATACATCAGTTCACCAGGTTCCAACAGACTGTCAAAAGTTAGATCTATTCAAATTATTAGAAATTCTATATCGTCCTCATCTAATAAACTTGCGAACCAAGTTACCTTATTAAAAATCTCATCCTATTCAAAGTGACCTCCTCCTGGATGTGAATAGAGGCAGAGCACAATTTGTCCCTTATTGGGGCACTGTGTGAAACATGCGGGCCTTGTGTATGGCCCGGGGGTTAACAGGCCTCTAATGATGCAGCTTCCCTGCTTCTGTTCCTGAGGGCGCTCTGCTCCCTGGGTATTAATCCCATTGCCTTCATTAACCTGCTGGCCCACCGGTCCCACCAATGCTCAATACCAGGACTCTAATGTCACAGTGATAATTGATGTGTTGTTACCTCCACTCACAATGATCTCCTTCTTCCTCGTGAAGCATCTTTTATGCTTTATTCTGATCCAATTTGGAGGAACCTTAGCAGGCAGGAGGGTTATGTGGGCGCAGGGAGAGTCTGATTGAGCATCACTGCAACAAACCTTTTCTAATACAGATTCTGGTGACTAGTTGTTTCAGTCGGATAAAAAGGAACATGCACAACAAATCCATTTACAATAGCTAATGGAAGCTTTATTTATAACAGATAAAAATCACAAATACAGTTTATCATTACTTTAAATGAAAGGCTGTTGAGGGTCATGTCGTTCATTAAGGCAGTCCAAGCCAAAACTGAACTTAATCAATCGACTTTTGTCATGAAGTCAAGTAACAAGATTGTGTTTGTTCTTAAGCCGTTTATAAAATGTTGAACAGAAATATTGCTTAAATCAAACATAACACCAACCAACAGATTTATAGAACAGTCAAATGTTACGAGTGAAACCTTACACTTTGCTTCATCTGGAAAAAAGGAAACTATGCGGTTGAACTGCTAATGGAGTTTAAATAAGTGGATTAAATTATCAATCTGGACAACTAGCTGTGATGTCCAGGATACAGAGTGACTGTGAAATTTTATTCTCTAAGTTTAGAACTTCTTTAATTATCTTTTCAACCGCTGCCATAGCATAAGTCATGAGTCGTAAACAGGATCATTTTTGATATGTGTTGCTTTAGGCAAGTTCTCACCTGGCTTTAATGTTCTATATAAGTTATGACTCATCATGTATTTCCTCACATCCCAGCAGGAGCGTCAGTGCTGGACGCTGACTCTTCACACGTGGCGTCAGGATCCTTCAGTCCACCGACCGAGGAGCCGCCTGGTCAGATGATCACACAATGACATCAGGAACAACAGTAACGATGTGAAGTCTGTTTGGATTTTTGATAAACAGCTGTGATTGGTTTTATGGTTGTTTAGTCAATAAAGTTTTATGCTAATTATTAAAAACATTTTGTCTTAATGGGATGTATTTCTCTAATGATTCTCTGTAATTCCAATGTATTAATATATTGGGCAACCAACCGTTCAAACAAACTATTGATTTAAGAGTTTTGACATTATTGTTATGAAGTTTTACAGACACAGGCAAATTACTTAAAAACAACTGTTGTAAAAAGTATTAGTATCATAGTATTAGTGTACATATGTACATCTAAAAATTACACATATTTAAATAGTCATATTCAAACATGCATTTTACTAAATCCTAAAGTTTTGCAGCTCAGGTTAAAACTCTGAGCGGTTATGAGGAATAAACTATAAAAGCCCAGTGATAATCTCAGTGTAAGACAACACAAACCTCATCTTTTCTCCTCCATCTCCATGTCATCAGGCTCTGTCCTCCACAACAGAGGACGGACTGTTTGTGACCTTAGTGCTAAATCAAGTTCAAAGAGGACCACTGGTGTTTGGCAGATAGTTTTACATAAGGGCAGTGGGAGAACAGTGTGTTTGGTCAACCTCTGGCTCCCCCTTTGATTCGCAGCTCTCGGTGACCCCCAGCGGAGCAACACCACTCGAGGCGCTTCATTCAGCCTTCTCTGGCCGGCCTGATAAGATCTGGGTGATAACTGGCACGACTTTCAATCTCAGTTTTTATTGCTTAGCATTGTTACACAAAGGTTTTCCATCTGTTGCACATGAAGAAATTCTTGTGGCAACATCACAGAGCGCAGCCTCACTCGAGTAAAAGAAATGAGAGAAATATTATCTCAAGCAGTAACTGTGAGAAGTCCACATTAAGTCCTCTCTGTCATTAGCACATGCGAATGCTCGTCGACTCAAGTGAACATAGACAAAGTGAATAGATTTACTTTTTTTTTTGCTTTAAAAGTTTCCTTTCATACCTGTAACATCACTTCTGCACGAT
This sequence comes from Centropyge bicolor, assembly GCA_037975185.1. Taxonomy (NCBI): domain Eukaryota; kingdom Metazoa; phylum Chordata; class Actinopteri; family Pomacanthidae; genus Centropyge; species Centropyge bicolor. The sequence continues at coordinate 71,696 of JBBMOC010000038.1, read as the reverse complement.
CGTATTAAACCCTCAAAGCGGATGTTGTGCAATGTTGGCGTATGTGCTGCTTTTGCTTTCACTCCAAGGCCAATAAAAAGGGAAATAAAACTTAAATCGCTGATGCAATGAATCAAATCCTTGTTTATCATTCGAACGACCTACTTTGGTGCAGCTGATTGGCAGCCGTTCACGTTTCCCTTTTTTAAAAATATATGAACAAGATGTCAGAACCGCAGCATCTACCGTGTGAAAGCAGCAGTTTAGCTTGGGCCACGCTCTGCTGTTTTTGAACCGAAGAGCCCGGTGCCGGCAAAGAAAGACATGAGCAAAGCAAACCGAGAGCAAAGAAATACATGTGGCACATTAACTTTCCACGGACGACGTCTGAACACAACTGGAAACCCATCAGGAAAAACAGCGCCGTGCTTGTTTTGTATTACAAGTGTATTATCACATTATAAGAGTGAATAATGTGTTGTGTTTAGGCTGCTGTTTTTTTAGGAGAAAACTCAAAGAATTAATAACGTAATTCTCTGAAGCAGGAGAGCGGCTGATCATTTCACAATGCGTGTGCTTTCATGTGCTTTTTATGGAGAGTTTTTGAGGAAGTGGAGGGTGAACATTTGAAAGAAAAAAGCACTATGACTTACTATTAAAAACAGTTAGTGAGACAATGGAAAAGCATCCACTTGTGCAAATTTGTTCTCGACTGTAACCTTGACAAAATACTGCAGAAAGCTGGAATTCGCCCGTCCTTGGGAACACGTGTTTAAATGAGCACTTCACCGTTTCGCAATGCAAATGTCGAAGTATCACATGTGCTGCACTGACTCACCTTTTCTCACACACACGCACATGTTGGCTCTGTTGTGTTCGCATTATGTGTTATTTTGGTTCATTCCCCGACCTTTAACACTTGCCCCAGAGAGATGCAAATGCCCAAAGAACATAATGGTTCCCTTCCTGTGTAAAAAAAAAAAAAAACATGCCGTAAAAGGAAGATAATTAGCCTTGTCATGGCAGCAGGGTCCGGCGGGCTGACGGTTCCGCGTTCGCTTGCAGAACTTCAAAGCTCCACCAGGGCCGACGCTCGAGCTCTGGTTTGAATTAGGCCCCCGACTTCCACGATCTTCAAATTCAAGATCAATATGGAACACCCCCCCCCCTTCGAAAAAGAAAAAGAGGAAAAAAAGGAGAAAAGGGACCAGCTAGTCCTTGTCCAGACAGACCTAAAAATCTGGTTTTCATTAGAGACAATTATCTTATCTGTTTCATCTCAACGCTGCCCCAAGGGTTGGCAGGCGGACCAGTGGGCTCTTTGCAGTTTGAGAAAGTCTGCAGCCAGCCAGAGGCCTGTGGATCAGGTCATTAAAACACTCCTGCCCCTGCTGCTAGTGATAAAATATTTTCATGCTTTTGTAAATAGATTTTCTTCTTTCAACCCCACAGGACACAAAAAGCACAACTTTTCTTCTCTGGATATCCCGGCACAAGGACGTCCGAAATGTTGAGAGGAGTCAGCCAAAACATTGTTAGCTTTGCTCTCAGGTGAAGCTGCGTGAGAGCGTGTGCGTGCTCTTGTTGATTTTTACTTTCCAACCTGTGGCTGTGCTTCATCGTCAGCGTGGAGCCGGGCTTGTTAAGGCCGGTGTCACAGCATATGGTAAGGACACCTGTCAAAGCAGCGTGTACAGTATGAGCCATATACGAGCCTTAACAAAATTCTTCACTGAGAGACAGGAGGAGGTACGAAGAGGCTGGTCAGCACTATTGAAGGAAAAGTTCAAAAAGAAGATTGACACCACCCTCACAACCCTCCATTTGATATGCAGAGTCATTAGCTTAGCTTAGCATAAAGACTGGAAACAGGGGGAAACAGCTAGCCTCGCTCTGCCCAAAGGTGAAAAAGTCCACCTTGTCTCCCAGGAACTACACTTATGTATAACTATTTTCCAACATCAATGTGTTTAATTGAACACTATCCTGCATGATTATTTTTCATATTACATTTTTATTGGCATAATCAGGAAACGTTGCTAATTAACATATCATTAAATCACAAGTTATTCCAAATGTATCTGCTGGTCTTTGTCGCTTGCAGTGCGTAAGGTTAGGGAAAGATCGTGGACTTGGCTTAATACCACAATTTTTCCAAAGACTAACAACAACATGTTGTGGTTTTATGGGGACGATGTGCCGACGTATTTCTTGTCTGGTTGTTTTAGTGCCTGGTAAAGAAAGAAAAGTGTCGTTTTTACGCCTTGTTTTTTGTTCCAACTGAACAAATGAGATGCAGCATGGTGAATGAGAATATTTTCCAAAATGTTAAATCCATGCCGAGGATACTTGTTCTCTTTGAGAGGGTGGAAAGGACGTTTTAGGTAATCTGCTCTATGGCTCAGAAAATAACTGCTTATTGAAGGAAGGGATGCCCTTTGTGGTTGAACGGGGAGCAGAGAGGGATGTGAGGCCCAGCCAGGACCTGGAGCTGAAATTGAGAACCCTCCTCATCAGGGGTTAGGGATCGTGGGCAGAGACTTCCCTTCATCACAGCCAAGCTGGGAAATGCAGAGGACAGCATGGGTCAGCCCTGACAGCCCGCTGTGTGCTGTTACCATGGCAAACATCCCAAGGGCCAAAGAAAATAGATGACAAGTACAATAATACGAGGTGTAATCACGAAGGTCAGTTGCCTGCAATGTGCTGTCTTCCACTCTAAAGGCTCCTCAGAAGGGGAAAAAGTCAGTGTACTTTAAGGGAAAATTACTCAGTAATGTGGTCTTTTTTTTTTCTCCACGCCTCTAGAAATCAGGAAACCTTGAGGGACATGCTCTAGAGACTCTCCATGAGCCGCCATTGAGAGATTCCAGTCCACTTCCATTGCGAGATATTTACTTTCCGGTTCTTTGTGCCGGGTGCCCTGCAGATGGAATCTAGCATCCTCTTAAAGGGGGAATTTTATGACTTATTAACTGTCAACAGTTCATAACCTCCAAGGAGCTGTTAAACTTTCTCCTGTGGTCACAGCAGAAATGCCAGTGTTTGATTTGGACTGGAGGGACATTTGAATGTTTTCGCTCTTCTCCACCCCGTGCACAAGTGCAACAAAACACTCGAATCAGCTCAGACATCAGATCAGTGTGTCCAGATAAGGATAATAACGTGTTTTCTTTGTTCTGAAATTACAGGAGGCATAATTTGGATTTAGAACACGATTAATCACAACAGAGAAAACACGACGAGGAGACAAATCAAGTAACGAAGACGGCTCGGGGATGATACAACCCCGCAAATATTTAATAACCAATAAGCCATGTGGTCCTGAAAAATAGGTGGATAATAACAACATTTCTTGCTATAATTCAATGGATGTGCTCTCAGCTGCAGGTGAATAACATCCTCCTCCTCTTGTTTTTCTCATGTACATCGAGCTATATCACAGATATATTTGTACTTGAGAAATGGTGTCAGCGGTGTGACTAAATCATTTATCACCAGCCAAAAACAACCGGGATGAATAATTGGTTCCAGATGTAGCTGATTCAAGCTTGATACCAGGGTTCATTTCCTGTCTGTGCTCTGTAAGACAACCTATTACACCTCCCAGGCAGCTGCCGGGTATACTGGCCCAGTCTGGATATCAACACTCCTCAGGTGTCAGTGTAAGAATCACACAACACACATGAGTGCTGGTGTCCTGTCTTTAAGATACAGACTCCAATGCTGACAAATACGAAGGGATTATAGTGCAGTTTTGTGTCTTACCACAACCCTGGTTAATGTGTGTACATGTTCTCAAGTATGTAGTTAATTTTGAGATACTTGTACTTTACTTGGGTGTTTCCATTTTATGCAACATCGATACAGTTAAGAAGCTAATATTGTTTTACTCCACTGCATTACAGCCATTCAACAGATATAGTTACTTGAAAAATTTTCATTCAAAATACATAATCAGCTAATGAGATATGATTAATTAGTACAAATTAAAGTGTCTAATAGTGTAAAAAGCAGCTATAATTAGCTTCACCTGAACCAACTAAAACATTCAAATACTGCCTCCAGCTTACAAGTCAGTAAAATAACACTGATCTCTGTGGCCTGACGAGTTCTTTTACTTTTTGAATGCAGGACCTTTTCTTGTATTGATGTAGTATTTCTACTTTTTCCCAAAGATCTTTTACTTCCACGACTGTTCTGCACCATCAAACATTCATCCACACTCTCCCAAAAAGTGCTATGTGGTTTTTAGACAAGCAGCGGGTGTCAGGTATTCTCCACTTGTCACAAATGAAAAATAAAATACAAAAGATACAAACACACACACACACACACACACACATGTGTACACACTTGCACGCAGTAGCAGTTCCTTTGTTTATTTTATAAGCTAAAAGATCTGGGAGGCCATAACTCTCCGGCTGCCTTAAAAGCATTCTCTTCCGGCCCTTTGGCTCCATGTGGTAGCAATTACGTCCTCCAGCTCGGGCCATGCAGGTGACTGACACCGAGTGACCACTCCTCAGCGCCTATGCATGTGCTAATGAAGCACATTTTCCTGGTTGTCTTTTCTTTTCTTTCTTTTTTTTACAAAGAGTGAGACATTCAGTTTTGTGTTCGGTTGCCTCCCTCGAGCGCTTCGACAGGCACCGGTTATATAATGCACCGTATCGGTTGAATGTTGAACTTGAAAACCTGAAAACCTGGTTATGCTCAGATGTTAAAAAAAAAATGTAGTTGCATATTGCAGGTGGGTCCAATTCTGCTGTCTTTCAAAAACCGAGCTGTGTTATTCATGTTCTCACTGAAATCTGTATCCATCCATTTCAGCATGGATTGCATGCAAAACAAATAAACACCAGCAGAGGTGGTTTCTATGGAGAAAATCAATCTGCGGAGGGACGTCAGGATTGTTAGGAGGAAAAGGTAAATAGTGAAGTGGAGTGGCCTGCACACTTTAATGTAGTGTTTACACTGTAATTAGTCTTTGCAGAATGAGATTCCTGACAGAGGGTCTGAGACGGCATGGCATGATAAAATAAACTCTAAACAGCGCTGTTTCAAGACATCCTCCATGGACCATAAACCAAGACAGCCTCCACAGACTACAACCACCCCTCTCTAATTTTCAAAATGGGTGGTCGGATTTTTTTTTCCTCCATCTCGCTCTTGCTCGTTCTTTCTTTTCCTTCTTTTTGACCCAAACTTCTTCTCTCCCTTTGTTTGCTCTCCCTCTGTTTATGCCACTCGCTCTTCTCACTTTGTAGCATTTGCATTTTCTCTGCATTTTTTGTTTCGTTCCTCCCAGTGTTTGTCCCTCGATTTCCTGCCTATCCCCCCCCCATCCAGAGTGAACCCGGGTTGGAGCTTCAACCTCCAGCTCTCTGCAGGCCCCTCCGGACTCTGACTCGATGACACAGTCTACAGCCATGCATGCAGAAGGGGGGACGACTGGGGCTCATTCAGAACTGTGTCACTGTCCACCTGAGCAAACAGAGTCTCGGGGAAGCAGAAAGAGAGAGAGAGGGAGGCGGGGGAGAAACTGGTAGGGAGACCAAGAACCAATTGGTGAGGGAGGGCTGGCAGAGTGACAGCCAATGTACAATAACATTAGTCTTCCGCTTTGGCCCAAGCGAACGCTCCTTCTGGACACAAATCTGCCTCAACGTTTCTTCTTATTCTCTCTTTTTTTTTTTTCCTCTCTTCTCTTTTTCTTGCGTGGAGCTCCCTCCAATGGAAACACATTCCTGTCATGCCTCACTGCTGTTCCCTGTTTAGATTTCTCATTACAAACAGCATTACACGCATGGGCTGGAGCTGGCCGGAGCACAAGCCAGGCAGAGGCCGGGGACCTCAGGCCTCCGCAGCCTCCAGGAGAGAGATGAAGGAGCTGGGTCCTATCACATGGAGACACAAAGCCCAGAATCGCAGATAATAACTTTTTTAAAAAAATCAATTAATTCTAAGAATAAGAGGAAAGTATTTGTAATATATGTCCATCATAAGAAGAAAATGTTCAGGCAAACTGCACTTGCATTGAACTCCATACATTCTTCAAAACTTCAAATAAAACCGAACAGAAACCTTGGGAAATTTCAAAACTTTTCCTTTGATATTAAACTCATGAGAACCGCCAGTCCATCTTTTGATTTTGAAACTTCCCCGTTATGTTGGGATATGACGAACCCCCAATTTCCATCTAGACGATTTATGATTATGAAGTGGAGCTGCCTCGCAGGATACCAGAACTTTATGGAAAGCAGACCTCCTTCTTTCTCCCCGCGTCCTGTCATCTCCGTCCAAGTGCAGCACCAGAGGACTGGAGCTGCCATGACTCCCCAGGCTGTCTGGGTATTGTTGACTGACACCTGACTTTGTCTATTAGTGTGAAAAACTGGGGTTACAACATACTACTCGTGCAAAAACGATGGTGAAGGGAAAGCCTGTGAAGCAACAAGAGAAGGCGATGTCTGAAGAAATCGCGGTGGGATTGTTGGCTTCTGGAAAAGCTGATGCTAAACTGCTTTCCTGGCTGCAAAAGAAAGATTTTTAAAAATAGGTAAAATGTGTTGTCAGTGATGTGTGTCAGTAATAGTCCTGACATGATAGAAAAGCCAGTTTGTGTGTGTGTCTGAAGAAGTTATGACATTTGAAATGAAGAGGGAATATATAAAATTCTGTTTCTAGGACAGCAATCAAATTTAAGCAGATTTTTGGCATTCAACATTTTCTCTGTACAAAAGGTCAGATTTCCTCGAGTTGTATTGACATGTGCCTTCAAATGACGCTCAGGTGGATCTGTGATCTTCAAGTAACTTACTTTGTTTTCTCAGTGCTTCTGTAAATGGAGATGAGGTGAGGACACTGTGGAGAAACATGCACGACAGTCAGGACTCCATGGTCTTCCCAGTGAAACCTGTTGAAATGAGTGTGTGACAGAAATGTCAGTCATGTGTTTGGTAAGAACAGCAGACGAGAAAAGCAGCCTAATCAACTGATCTGACTCAGCTGTGTGTGAGTCGAACTGTATTTCCAGGTTGGGATGGTGATGTATTATGAGAGACAAGAGGCTAAACACAGTGATTTTCTTTATTTGTTTGTGGTGTCAAAAATGTGAAAAATAGTGCAAAGTAAAAAAAAAAAAAATTAGTCTCTGCTTTCCTCTGAAAATCCTGCTCTCAGTTAACACTGGAGTCAGTTGGATGGCACCTCTGTCGCTCAGAAGGTCGTGGAGCAAAATGTGCGAGTGTGTTTTCTTAGATAGTTACATCGTGCGAAAGGAGACACATTTGCCTACAATGTGGCAAAAGAAAGTGCAAACATGAAAGGCCGTGAGAAACAGAAATCTCTGAGAACAGTTTAACACCTTCTCCTACTCTGTGTGTGGTGTCACCTACTGTAGCCTCTGAACATTTCCCTCCATTCATTTCTATGTGAAAATCTGCAGACAAGATGCTAAATATTCTGGAAATTATGCAACATATCACTGAGAAATGTAATAGCAATTATCTATTGATCGAGCTGCACGTTTTGATGCTACCACGACCAACGGTGCAGGACGAGTTACGTGCTGAAGAAAGTGGGGAGAATAATAACAAAGAGAATATTTGGGCCGTAGAAGAACACATGGTGGGATCGCTCGCACAGTAATCCCACCAATAATCACTCAAGAACTGCTTTCAGTATCAACAATGACTTGTTGTACTGGGATAGAAGTGATTTTCCTCATATAGCAGCCAGTCAAATGAAGCGTAACCTAAACCTGTAACTCACAGTGGGTTCCACACAATATAGAACCAATAATGATACGTTTCCGTCTGAAAAATTTCCAAGAATCTACAGCGACATTTCTTCATCTAATCACAAATGAGCTTTCTGATTATTATTTTTTTTTACCACATTTTGCAGAGAAAACAGACAGTCGTAATGCATCACTACCCACTTTCTCGTGCCAGAAGGAGTCTCACAGACAATCTGCTATCAATTTCTTCAAATCCGTGGAATCGCAGTCTGCGCTGCAGCCAAGATATAAGTGATAACAGTGGACGAGCTCTTTTGAAGCTATAATGTGGAGAAGTCTTTCAAACGAGACTGCCTGCCGTCTTTCAAGTGCAGAATTTATATACAGCAATATCTGTGTTGTTATATCAGGTATGACAACAGAGGTTTTATTTATGGAGCTGTCGAAGGTGCGTTCTGATGACGTACAGCCGTGCAATCAAACGTCTTTCTCTCATAAAGAGTTTGTATTACGCAGTGTGATAAACAGACAGGTATATGTGTGCTGCAGAAGATAAATTCACGAGAGCTCTCTCATGAGGATGCTATATTTTTATTTACAGACTACTTTATATCTTTATGAAGGCTATCGGAGAGGCAGATGGGAAACATAGATGTAAAATGTAAAAGATGACAGTGTAAACACACACAGTCAGTCTGAATCCACCCACCAGCACCTCTAAATAGATTAAGCAAATGAGCTATGATGTATTAATTAGTCAGCTTTAGAGGTGTGTGTGTTTGGACAAAGCCAGCTTCTGTTGCTTCATATTCACCACACAGACGGGAGAGCGGCATCGATCCTCTCATATGTGTCAGGTTGGGTGGGTGAGGACTCAAATGTATCACACAACTGCTGCTCAGAATAGTCTTTTAATGAAAATAAGTGAAATCTTAACAAAAAGTCATGGCAAGGTTGGGTCCGAGAACGTCAAAAAAACCAAACACAAAAACATCAGCAATGGGCATGGTATGACATGACAAAGGAGCATAGGTACAACATGAACGGGAACGAGACGACATGGACATGAACAAGACGAGAAGACAGCAATCCGGCAAGGGCAAACTGAAATGAACTGACTTATATAGGGTCCTGATAGGTGATTAGCTGCAGCTGGGGACACAGGTGATAGGATGAGGGGGGAGTGGCTGGGAGATGAGGTGATAAAGAAAGTACAGAGACCTGAGATGAGAGGCTATGGCAGGTGAATAGTGTCAGACAGAACTGAGACAAGACTACGACAAGACAAGGGCATGACAAGACAAAGGCACGACAAGACTGCAACATGACAAGACTATGGCAAGACAAGACTGACAGGACTGAAAAATTAAGACATGAACTCAGACACAACATGGCAGGACACAACCAGTGCTGAACAAAAACACTTCAAGCAGAGTGTGCATAGAACGAAAACTAAGGCTGACCAGGACTAATGCAAAAACGGAAGCCTGACTGGCAGAACTGTGACAATATGACTCTTTGCAAGAAAGAAAAGATTATTTTACAAAATGGCACACCGGACCTTTAAGGCCAGCCGCTACAAAACCTCTACATTACACAAATCCACACATGTAAACACTCCAGTAATATTTGAGGTTTATTTTCACTCACTAATAAAGTGGCCTGGGAGGAAATTTTCCCCAAAGAAAGCAGGCTGTCCAAGTCTGTGTCCAGAAGCCAGCGCTCAGACCAGGAATGAGAGAAAGTGGAGGCCACCTGTTTCCCACTCACTTCTACTACACTCTTGGCATAATGCAGGCTTGTTCATGGCAGATTAACACCAGGCCATATGAGGTGGCAGTGCCAGCTGAACTTCAAAACACGAGGGGAGCTGCCATTAACTTCAGTGTACCACGATTTGTGGCATCCCATGCATTTAAATCACATGATCCCCTCATATAGATGATTTCCCAGTTTTGTCAAAAAGAAATGCTCTGTCACGACTCTTAGCGCCGGCGTGGGCACACATTCCCGTCTGGTTGGGTAACACATTCTTACATTACATTAGTGGTGCGTTATGTTCAGTCAACAACATGCCTACACTATGCTGTTCTGTTCAAACTGTGATGTAGCACCGTGGATCTGTCACAGCGCTGTTTTTCAGTCTGGCCTCAGCCCAAACCAGTCACACAACATGAAATTGTGTACTTCATTGCTCATTATGAATTATGTGAATTATACAGTGACTCTCCAGGGCGCATCAAAACCGTACTGACTTTGTAAACGTTTCAGAGCTCGTATATTGTCCAGAAACATTAAATCCAAGGTCTTGGCACTCCCTCAGTATTACACAGTGGTTTCACACAGCGAGGATAAACAACTTTAGCCAAACTGAAGCATAATTTAAATACATGGCTGCCTTAATTTGATTAGTCTCCTGGAAGATCCATAATTAATTCCACACATGCTTTACTTTAAAGACTTTAAATAACAAACTATTAAGACTGAGCAAACTGTCTAATTAGACAAAGAAATCTTAACTTACTTATTGTCCCCTAAGCTTTTAGCCACATCCGCTTAGTTTAGATTTTATCACTGAAGAAGTCCATGAAAATAACAAGTAAGCTGGACCTTGTGTGAGGCTGTTTTCAAGGCCAAGAATGAACCTTCAGACTGACCCTTTACGTCAGTGTGTTGTCATTCTTAAACTCATTTAAATATTAAATTTTATATTTTGATATTTAATTTGAAAATTTTGTTAAAAATACCCCTTAAACATCACTCAAATTTTGACCTGCACATAGACCTACATTGTAGTGGATATTGGATAAACTAAATCTAAACAATGACCAGATAAAGTATCACCTCAGTATTTATCTATAATTCTGTATACTTTAGACTGTGAAATCTTACATAACAGCAGTGAATTTAACACGAGATGGCCCCGCAGGTTTCAGCCGTATCCTCTCTGCAGTGCGTTTGGGTGATGACGTCATTTGGAAACTGCACAGATGAGCAAACATGGCCGCAGCGACATTAATGGAGCTTGGAGTTCTGTTTTTCCCACCGTCTCCGACCTGCCGCTCTGTCGCACCAACACGTGCCTCACGTATCCACAGACGATTCCCCTCCGAGATTAGCCTGTGATATAGTGTGTATAGTGTGAACTGCCTTGCATGCAGATGCCTTGGGGACCTTCTCAGGGGCCCTCATTTTATTCTCTCAATATATAGTGATAATGAGAGAGCCCTTAAAGCCCGCTCTTGAAAAATATTTCCCCTGGAGCGATTCTCCCCCCAGCTGCATTCCTCATACCACACTATCTTGTGTCTTAAATCTCCAGGAGTATCTTAAAATACAGAAATAAACCACAGTGTGAGAGATTTGTCACGCCTTCCATGATACTGACAAGTGTTAAAAGTCTATTTGTTGAATGAGAATTTATATGAAAGATTATATACTTGTTATTCAGAGGTCGGACTTTGATGTAGATCTGAATATTTATTCAAGAGCAACTTCTCTTTGAAGAATGAGGTTATTATGTGGTGTTTCACTGAAGCCATTATTTTTGGCTCTCTGTGTTTCCCTTATGATTATGTCTGTCTAGTTAATACATAGCATTTGCCATGCCATATAGATTATAAGACAAACCCCAGCAGGTCCACGGTCACAAGCCACAAATGGCAAAAATTTCAGAAGAACTGAGCTGGAACTCAAAATGGCCTCTTGGCATGGGCTTGGAGAAGAAATCACAAGTCTTACGAGCCCTCGGGGTGTCATTTCGCCTGGCGGTGCATTCAGGCAACACTTACAAACACGTCCTGTCCAACTAGCTGGAGAGCGGCAGACTTGCTTTATGGGCTCTGGATTGGACGGTGTGAGGGAGGTAGGCACGTAAAAGTGCCTGCTCACAGGAATAAAAGAGAGGAGACGGCATCCCAGGGACGCCGGAGCCCCTCTGATGGGATTCTCACAGACAGGAGAGGCCAAGTTTGCCAGTCCTCCCATCTCCTCAGTGGAGAGGCCACTTCCTTGGGCCACTGCGGTTCCTCAGTATCACCTATCAGCCAGGTCAATCAGTGGCTGAGATAAAGCAGTTCCTCAGGCCGGATGGTCTTTGAACACAGCAGGAGGAGAACTCCCCCAGGTCTCTTATCTCATTAAACTTGAAAAGGTATATTAATCCTTGAAAGGCTAAGATAACAGTATGGATGACACTAGTCAGGGAGACTGACAGTAATATAAACGCTATCTATCGATGTCGGGTCATCAATGTTTCATCTCAGGAGACAAGATGTCGAAGTACTTTGCTCTTGAATGGGTGTTTTTGAACATGTTGTCTCCCGTGGGTCGACTTGTTTCACATGAAGAAAGTGTTATTAGATGAAACAACACAGATTCCATCTATAAACAGACAAAATGCTTACTGAACAAATGAAGCTTTCTAAAATACAGTTTTAGATGTATTCACCTCATAAAGTGTGTGATTTAATGTTAAGACAGGCACACGAGCCATCAAAGCAAGAAACCTTGTAGACAACATCACTGACATCACAGGCCACAAGAACTCCAACACACATGAATCCACTGCACACCATAGACTGTATAAAACACTGCACACCCATCTGACATCAGTCCTTTTTTTTTCCTTCCTCCTTTCTTTCTTTGAGGTGCACTTTTTCACACCAGCACACGAAACAGCCTCCTCCGTTTTTGCTGCCAGTGCTGCACTGTCCTGCACCTCGAGCATGGTTAAGAGCGCATGGAAAGAAAAACACCACGTCGTAGCGCTCGACGCCAGATTCATACAAATCTTGACATGCACACAAGTACGCTGGAAAATGTCCTTTACGTGCTGTTTCAGCCCTCTGTCGTCTTCCACATCGGCCAACGGGCTTTGAAACGGCAGAGGTTCGTCTAACAAATGACTTCCTCATTTATCTCGACTTGTGAGACAAACAGATTTTTTCACTGTGTCAAACTCTAGCATAAGAAAAATGATGAAAACTCAAATTTATATAATTTGCTCCCAGCTAACATCAAACATGGTCTTAAAGAAGAACTACTGAAGCTTCTGTACATCCATCATATATTTGCTAATACTAATGAAGGGTATATGTTTTATGAGTGGAAACACTGATGCAATAAACTGTTGCTAGTAACTATATGACAAAAAATGTGTTTGTAAGTAATTCTCTGATTCGAAAATTATAAAGAGCAGAATGTCCTTGGATTGCATAGCTTCTGTCTTCAGTATGCTGTCAGTGCAATGCAGCCTTATAGACACTTTTATAAGGTTTTCCTGTCTGTTAAGTTTTTTAATTTTTAGGTTTGTGGCCTGTTGAGTTGAGTCTGGAGCAAAGAACCAGCAGGTGCAGGTCATCCCAGCTCTTTTCCTTACTCCAGCTGAGCAACAACATCAACAAAGAGTGTGTGTGTGTGTGTGTGTGTGTGTGTGTGTGTGTGTGTGTGTGTGTGTGTGTGTGTGTGTGTGTGTGTGTGTGTGTGNGTGTGTGTGTGTGTGTGTGTGTGTGTGTGTGTGTGTGTGTGTGTGTGTGTGTGTGTGCGCGCGCGAGTGTGCCAAACTCACCATCTGAAGAGCATAGCCAAATCCACAGGCATGTTTTAGTGACATGTGCTAACCTGGGAGGATCATGAGCTGACATCTATTGATTAGAGGCCACAGGAAGCAACATCTCCACAGCTGTTCTGCGTTAACAGGGAAACTTTGGCTTTGCTTGGTCAGGAAGGTGAGACCTCTACCTCAACAATTTAACTCCATTATCATGCACGTGTGGTTTCATCTGCAGGTTTACTCTGGGAATTCTTGCCTACGTCATTGTTTTGGGAAGAACTCATTATTAGGTTACAAAGTTAGCCTCTCACCATTACATACACCTTTACTCCACATATGTAGTAGACATAGGTCACTAATGAGGGAAAATGAGCAGCCAGTCATTCAGCAAGTCAGCTCACTCCTTACTGTTGGTTATAATTTTTCTCAGTAGTTGTGGCAAATGCGATGATGACATATATCATGCAGACTGGTGCAGGCAGCAGGTTCATTCTGTTATTTCCAGTGCCTTTACTGTAGGAACATGATTTATAAGAGCCCCTGTAGCATAGAGCCAAAAACCTTTTGCACATGTCATTAGTTGCTGTAAACAGACGAAAGAAACTCTGAGGAAAGATGGACTTGAAATAGCAACCTTATCTAAGTTCCTTCATCAGGTCTGAATGTACAGTATCTAACACTGTTGCACCTATGAATATCCACCTCGAAAGACCACGAGATGTAGCAAGAAATGATCCCACAATAAGTATCTTTAATGTTAGGGTGTTCTATCAGAATGTATAACAATCGTATAGTAGAAAAAGACAAAAGTAGAAAACATTGTTTACTTTTCTGGATTAAGTGAGTTTTGTCATTTATTATGTTTGCTATTTACTATGTAATGACAGAAGAGATAAACTCAATACAAGTGGATAAACACAAAGACATAAAGTGGGAAAATAGATGTAAACTATTTGTCATATTCAAATCAGAGACCTGTGGCATTTTTTCTACTTATACAGGATGTAACGTGCGGAGCAATGCAGACCCAAACAGACGATGAATTTACCACAATGCTGGAAAATTAAATCTCCATTATTCAACCAGATGAAGGGTCTGCAGTCCTGCTCCTCTGGACCCAGAGGATTTCTGCCTCTTTCTCTTTTTTAATCAACGGTGAGCAGTGGCAGTTAATTACATTGGCCGTGGATTTGTGGTGTAAATCAGATGGCTACAGTGGGATGAATAGCAGAAGGGCACCATGTTTGGCAGTGGTACAGGAGTGAGCAGGAAAAGTAAAATCCTGATTGAATTTTGGAAAAAAGCCAAGTTGTTCAACTCACGTAGAATTATATTGATGCCACTTGCATGGACCTGCTTTTTTCTATACAACTATGAAAAACCATCTTGAAAAGGCCATTATTATTAGAAAGCTGACACAAGAAACATAATTCTTGAGGTTTGCACTATTAGGTCTAGTTCATGTGGTATGAGTATATATAAGCCCTGGGTTTTAAGTCTTGTCAGCAACACAGCGCTTCCAGTGCATTTTATTCTGACTGTGCTTCAAAACAGCAAGACATTATCTCATGATTTGGCAGGCTTTTCCAGAGGAGGAATATGTTTTCTTGTTGACCCTCGTGCATTCGAAACAAAGCCACTTGAGTTGTCGGTTTGCGATTTCAAACTCTGCAAAGTCATCATTACCATGATCCATCAAACACTCTTGCATGTATGTGCACACATGCAGCCAAATGACTCGGGTTTTTTAACAGCACTGCAGGTGATAAAAACTCCGGCTTCACTTAGACTCTGATCCATTTAGAGGAAATAGGTAGGCTTATGTCGTCCTTACTTCCTTACACCTTTAAAAGTGCTTGTTTGCTTTTACAACTGGCTCTGGGAGCAGATGGGGAGGGGCAGCGCACACACGGATTTGGGCTTTGTTATTTTCTTTTTCTTTTTTTTTTGCTTTTGTAACAGCTCATTTAAAATCACAAGAGCCTGAAGCCCAAAACAGATGGAAGCTAGTTAAGAAAGAGTCAGTGTCTATTTTAACTCAGATACTTCCTAATGTGAAGTAACTCTACACCTTTGTGAAAATACTTGAGTGTGTCAGTTTGTATATGTATTGTTTTGCTATAATATCCTGTCTATTAAAGGTCTTACTTGCACCATCATGGACTTTCTCTCATCATAACTCGGTCACCATTGTCCTTCTAAAGACCCTCTCAGAGTGGTGTTTTGCAGAGGCAACATTAGACTGTGAGTGAACCCTTCCAGTCTCATCATTGCGTGTATACCATATCAGGCCGGTCCCATGAACTAAGCTTGCTGTGAAATTGCTTAAGCTTGGTTTGAAAGGACCTGCACAAGTAATATATCACCCTCTCGCAGCTCACCTTATCTTGACTGCTCTAATACTGCCACAAGAAGCCTCGCATGCTCACATCAAAGAAATGTTTTGAAAGCCTCTTAAGCTCCCTTTAAAGGGTTACAAAGATCCCCAGAAAATAAAGAGCTGGGTTATAGGTCCCAGTGTGGGAAAAGCGAGCTGGGCTAATGATTTAGGCAGTCCATTTGAGATAATGATGTCAAAATTAAGATTGTAATTTGTGAACTGAAATATGAAAGAAAGTTTTGAACTTAATGGTGCTTTATATCCTACGCATGCAACCTCTTAACGAGACGGACATTCAGCGCGTATAAATAATCTGCAAGATGTCGAACGAGGTAAATGAACTTTATTTTAAAAAAAGAAAGGTTTATCACACAAGGCAAAAAAAAAAAGAGAAGAAATGCAAACTGCTATGAACAGACCACAGGACCCCCAACCCCCCCTCTCCACCACCACCACCACCACCACCCCCGCTGGCAGAGAAGGGGGTTCTCGTTACAACCAAATCAAAGGAGCAAGACAACAAGACTCACATTGTTCTGATTGTGTTTACTTGCACTAAAAACAGTAGACAATCTGAATGTACAGTATAAGACAGACAGTTTTGATTTTCACATGAATCCAAACACAGAACCTCGTACTAGCATTTTTTTTTACATTTAGTTGACGGTACAAATGAAACAGGAAGGTTTACGGCTATGCAATACATTTGATTGATCACTTTAAGACAGACTATACATGTCGCAATGGGCACTTTCAGGGGAAAACAGGCTCCAGAAAATAAAAAGAAGAAGCAAGGTCCTATCCAGGGTTTTTTTATTGAAGTAACATCAAACCTGCACGTTGAGGTAAGCCTGCCACTAGGGAATACGAAGGAAGCGATTCCCTTTAAAAGGGACTCCCTTAACCATATCCCCACTCACTTTGTAATTCGCCTTGACAGTAAATCAATTCTCAAGCCTGGCCCCTTGGACTCCTCCAACCCTAGGTCCTCCTCTCTCAACATTCCTGCACACATGAATCACTCCAAGTCCTGGCTTCTAGAAGGCATTTCCTGCCCGGCCCTCTCTCTCTTTCTCTCTGTCTGACTCCTCTGCTGAAAGCTGGGCAGGAACCCGCCGAGCTTTGATTTGGACCCAGAGGGAGAGAGGGAGGAGAGCTGGGCTTAACACAGGGCCCTGGCTCCGGGTCTGCTCCGGGAGAGAGAGAGAGAGAGAGACATGGAGACTTGGGGTGTGTTGGGAGATGCCTGCACACCCAAGCAGGGATTTAGTACTTTATCCTTCAAATTGCAATATGAGCAGCGGACCATATTCCAATGGCAATATCACTCCTAGTGCAGAAGTCTGCCCTAAGGGAGCGTCCTCTGTTAGGATTTAAGTATACATTCTCTTCTAAGACAGATGTTCATTATTATTTCAGTTCGGAGACCACTTAACATGGGACATCATCACAGATTTATGCGAACAGCGGAGTGCAGTATGTAGTGTTTTAAATTCTTTTACTCGCTTCGAGGACTTTATGACAATTCTCAGAGTTGAAGTGGTTAGAAGAGCGTTCGAATATTTCATGGCAAAAAAATGTACACAACGGGAACATGAGTTTGGCTCTTCAAAGCTGTACACCTGTTCAACCTTCCCTCTAGAAATCATCTCTGGTGCTAAATCCACAGTATATGTACATACGACTTTTTTGTCAGTTGAGCGGACTCGAGACGGCCAAAGCAGCTCTTCAAAAGAACGGTCTAAGTTTTCTTCGTATTATATACACAAAAGTGAAACGTACATATTTTACAGAGATCACTATACGAAGATCACAAACAGAGAGTCTGAGAGTGGGACGTGACAGGGAGAGTTGGCCTACTGTGCAATGGCTGCTGTGTGTGTGAATGTGTCTGTGTGGGTATGTGTAAACTGCAGGGACGTGGATGTTGTAGAGACTTGTTTATCTGCGAATGTTGTGAGTGTGTGATCTCATCGCCTCCCCCTTTCATATCATGGCTCTTATCACCAGTCTTCCTTTGACCTGGTGAAGATAGGTGCTCTGCTCTGACTCTAAGCTCTGATTGGTCAGGGCCTCATCCTCGCTATCAACCGGCTCCTCTTTGACCTTGATGACCCCGTAGTGAGCGTCGGGGAGCTCGCCGCTCGAGCCACTGCTGCTGCTACTGCTCAGCATGTGCTTCCGGATGACTCCTCCAGGGGGCAGCCTGTCCTCCTGCATGCTCTCCGTCTGCTCTCTGTGCTGCTGCTGCTCCTCCTGCTCTTCCTCCGATTCCTGCAGGTGTGCGCTGGGCTGACGTAACTGCTCAATGGACTTGGACAACAGCTGCGAAACACATTGGCTCCACATTAATGATCACATCCTGCAGCAACAATTAAACTTCTATCAGAGCAAAGCAAAAAGAAAATCCATTTGAGGTTTTTACCACACAAACCACATTGAGCATGCAAACCCATATAGAGGGGCAGAGGAATTTGATTTCCTTTTTTAATACACAGTCTTACTCTACCTATTCATAGCTCTTTAACAGTGCAAGCTACTCAAACATATGCTCCTTTGCAAACTCTTTACAATCTCTACATAAATAATTCACATATGTGTCATATCCACATTAACTGAACTCTTTGTCATTTTTCAGGCTGTCTCATTACAGAATCCTAAATTTACACCAAATTCTGCTAAACAGTCACAGTATATCATGTGAAGGAAAATGAAGACAATGGAAGCATCTTCATGTTAATAAAACCAGTCTGTAAAGTAAACTCTGAGACTAACGTATAGATACATTATGCAGGATATTAGTGCATTAAACACCACATTTGCACTGACAACTGCTAACAGCCATTCGTATCTGCATGTAAGAAAAAAGCTGCAAATTTAATACTCTGACAAAGGCAAATGTCAAACTGATAAAGTTTCAGGCATGTGGCTTTGGTAAACCGCATATTTGGGGGGGTTAGGAGTGGAAGCAGATTAGCTATTGTTTCTGCCTTTTTACATGAGTTAATAAATTCAGCAGTGGTGGCTGCCCCAGGTTAGTGGATTAGTGTCACTCATTTGCTTCATTTTTTATAAAATACATGTAATGTTAAAAGGCTTGGGCTGGTAAATTATGTGTTCGTAGTAAAAAGCATTGAACAGGCTTGCTAAAAAGAGCATATGACATATACTGAATCTGACTTCACTGTAAAGGCACCAATTTAAGGGTGTGTAATATTAAACCCTAAACCTGGATAATTTGCACAGTTTTTTCACAAAATGTTTGTCTCAGTAGCATCAAAAACCTTTTAATGAATCACACAGTGTTAATTCTTTATTCTGATTAACAGGTGCACCTGGAGCTAAGCATGAAAAATTACATATATTTTAGTTTCAGGTTTAATTTTAGGTTTTGTCAGCAGAAAAAGAGGCACATGAGTTCAAATTCACATTCTGACGGAGGAACTTTGTGCACTGGGACACCTCAGCTTTGCTACTGTGATGGTGCCATGATTTGATTACTCTGCCACAAGAGGGCTCCTGGAGCAGGACTGCCAGGCCCATCCCAGCTAGTGACCAACTACATGACTGTCTACAGAATGTAGGTCTTTTGAAACATCCCTCCATCAATAAGAATTAGCCTCCTTAACTTGGCATTGTTAAACACTGTTCATACCTCTTCCTAAAATCCCTAAGCCCTTGTAAATTTCCATTAGCTCCCCCTACTGTTGCAGGCACTGAAGGACATTTAAAAACAGCCGTAGACGAGCCTCTGCTAGGAAATTAATTAGGGCAATGTTTCGCAGATCCCTCTCAATAAACACTGAGGGCTCATCCCTGATTAGTGGCCATTTATAACCTCCACTTAAAGAGGCTTTACTTGCGATCTCATTGGCCTGAGTGATCAGAGCAGGGCCTGTTCACGTGTTTCAAGACAAGATGTCGCAATTATTCCAAAGCTCTTTTCAAGTGATCAGAGCCTGAGGTTGTTGGTCCAGTAATAACACTTACGGCTGATATTAAACCATAGCGTTACAGAGGGATTCAAACAGAAACTGTGTGTTGGGGTTAAGCTGGACATCCGTACTGTACAACTCAATAAGTGCCTGTGCTGCTTTGTGCTTTTTATTGCTTCTAGGTAAGAGCTGCTCTATAGTTCCCATGGCTCTTTCAGGGCCCAGCGTTGGGACACATCAGTATGTGAGCTCACACAATGCTGCCTTTC
Source organism: Centropyge bicolor (assembly GCA_037975185.1). Taxonomy (NCBI): domain Eukaryota; kingdom Metazoa; phylum Chordata; class Actinopteri; family Pomacanthidae; genus Centropyge; species Centropyge bicolor. Next base: position 51,835 of record JBBMOC010000038.1, on the reverse strand, counting down.
ACAGTGTCTGCCACCTCGCACACGTCCCTCACCAGAATAATTACACTCTGTGTATAGCGAGGTCACCTAGGCCAGCTCACAGAAACACAAATATTGCCACAGAGGAACAAAATGTATTCTGGGCACTTTTTCCTTCATTTGAACTTAGCTGAATTGAATTTCACAGAGTTAGCATGTGAACGGCACTGATGCCTTAAGCTATGATAACAGATTTAGTGCAAGGGGAAGCATTTCTTCCCCATTTGAAGTCAGGCAGAAGTTCTTTGCTTCGCAGAAATAACACCAGGATTCCAGGGAAGAACAGACAACAGCCTGGGTCTGTAAACCTGAGCTACCACAGATGCTTTTACAAAAGGCTAAAAATAGATCAGCATTTGTGTGCTTAAAACGATTAAGTCGGACTCCCTGCAGAAAAATAAGACCTCGCGAGACCTAAAAAGGAATAGAGAGCTGCTGCGAAAAGCAATCTGAAAGTCAAAATCCTCCCCTGTGATTTGAATATTGATGAACAGTAAAATACCTTATTTATATGGACCTGCTGCTGGTACTGTTTCTGTTTCTCCAGGAAGTGCTGGTGTTGCTGCTGGATGACAAGTTGGGCCAGTGTGTTCTGTGGCAGCGGCGCCGACTGGGTCCTGTTCAGGGGCCGGTGCTTTGGTAGTTTAGGTCGACTGCTGGAGGGCCGATCCTTCATGGCCAGAGGGGACTGAGGGTGGGATGACATGGAGCCTTGGCCTTGACAGAAGAAAAATCCAGACGAGTGTTAGGTTTCTTCTCAAGTCATGTTGTGAATTAGTTTACTTTAAAGAATACCATGTAGTATAATGCAGTGTGACATAGTGTAATGCTTGACATCAAGTAGCACAGTCTCACCAGAGGAGAGCATCTTCTGCTGCCTCATCTGCTCCTTCTGAAGGAGGTGTTGGAGGAGGGCCTGGTGACTGGGGCTCACTTTAGACTCCAGGCCCGTCTGAAGGGGCACAGGGCCCAGCAGGTGCCCGGGCAGCCCGTGCTTGATTTCTGTCGATCTGTCCTTCAATCCCATGGCGGCCTGAGAGAAGAGACCAAGATGATAAAATGTTAATGTTCACACTACACATGCTGTGCACTAAGACTGGTAGTCATTTATAATAAATTATTGGAAATGAGATGGTTGGTTTTAAGGCACATTCAAGAATATCAACTGTTTTTTATGAATGAAAATGGTGCAAATCAAAAATGTTGAAGTCAGACATCATCGGTGGTTGGCTGATGAACAGGCCTCTAAGGAATGTGCCAGAGACTAGATGATATATTATGTGCTGTGCTATCAGGAGTTGCACTTGAGTGGACTTGGCCTTTTTAAAAGCTGTGATTAATGAGGTAATAGGGGAAGATAAGAGCATGCTGGACACAGGACACTGCAGAACAATATTTAACTAAGGGCGATGAAATCATGTGGGGCCACAGGTCAGTGACCTGTGGTCGTACAGAGAACCCACACAGCCACTTATTGCAGGTTTACCAACTCACTGACTGAGAGGAAAAACTTCAGCAAGATCTTATTTCATGTAAAACACACAGGTTATCTAACAATGTGGGAAAAAAAATGTGTACTCACACTAATGGGTGAGGATGCAGTTGAAAGCCCGAAGGAGATGTTGGGTAAGGAGGGAGATGTGTACAAGCTCAGCATCGACACAGAGCCCTCAGGTCGGAATAACCTCGGCTGTGAAGGCCATCTCTATATCAGACACACAGAGCAGAGCAAAGACAGAGAGATTTAGGAGGAGGTGACAGATTTAGAAATCCCAATATGGACAATTTCAAAAAGGCAACATGAGCAGTGGCATAAACGTTAATGCGCTGTGACGAGCAGCAGCCGTCCGCGCTGCAGACGCAAAGGTACGAGCTTTTGTGATGGATGATATAAAGGAGTGGCGGGCGGCAAAAAGTTTCCTGGAGCTTCACAGAATGGCACCAGTGAGGAATGATACGCTATTATAAAACACTGCAGACCTCTAAATCTACAGCTCCACCCTCGGTTCTTCAGTCCCCAGTCGGCCTGCTGCCTCTTCTTACTCCCCGGTCCCCACCCTCAGGCTACTCTCTCACAGAACATCAGCACTGGGGCATACTTCCTGTACCCAGCAGAGCAGCCGACCAGCATGTGGTTTTGGAACAGCCATGTTTATCCTTCCAACCCCTACCAGTACTCAGTGACCTGTATGTGGATATCCGGCCCATATTTGACCCGAGGGACCCGTTCCCTCTGAAAAAGGATACCTAATGTAACGGTGCACAAACACGCCTTGCTTTTGCAACAGGCATGAGGTCTACAGGCACCCCCCAGAGTCCACCAGTGACTTTCATGAGAGCCTCAGCTTGGACCCATACAATAGCAATCCTGTGTGTTTATGTTGTTAGCATGTGGATGTCTTTGGCTACCAGAGCCTGGGATATCAATTAAACTCCACAGTTCGTCTGTCTCCCTAAGCCCCAACCTCCAGCTCGCTGTCAGGGCGTCTCTCCCTCGTCCGTGTCGCTGGAGGTCCCTCGGAGAGTAAACAGCGACGGTTAAGGAAAACACAGCTGTTCTGTTGAGATTGTTCAGAGATGTGTCATATCTGCCACCCTCTATAATGGTCTGCTTTGTGAGCTCAGTCCAAAGGGAGCTCTGGTCAGTAACTCAGCCATGAATCTATTGGGAACCGCCTCAGAACTACTCAGAACAGGCCTGCCGCCAGGCCAATGACAGGAATACAATGACAAGCCAACAGCAACCTTACAGCCAAACTTAAGATGTTTTTTTTTTTTTTTTTTCAAAACATAAAACTGATTGTACGGCACATCTGGAAGAGAAATGTTGGCTTGAATCATTTTTTTACTGTTGTTTTTGCAACGTTTGTGTTTAGAATTTTAAATCTGATAGAATCCATTTGTTTCCCTGCATAATGTGTCGTCTTTTACGCAAGCAAACTCGGGGTAATCAGACATGTGGGTCAAGCTGTGCCTCTTTAATGTCAGTGTGGGGAGCCATTTTCACTGGAGTGTAACAGACGGAGGACAACTGGCTGTTTTTATAGCTGCGAGCAGAAGGGCAGGCAGGCAGGCAGTTAGTGCCCTGATGTAAAATTATAGTTTTGATATTGGAACGATTTGCACGCAGAATAACAACGGCAGTCAGACTTTTGCTTCATTTTCTGGCAAATCAATAGCGTCGTTGATGATTTATAAACATACCTCAGTTTTCGTGGTAGTAGGCAGAGACGAGGGTCCATTTTCAGCCCCCAAGGCACTGGAGGCCCCTATGGGAGAGCTGGGGCCGGAGCCGGGGGCACTGTTAGTGGGCGTAGAGTCTATGAAACATCAAGGAGTTAGAAACAGTATGCACGCTCACACTCTACACACACATACACACACACACAGAGGCTTGGCACAACAGCTGCAGCCTCACAACAGTTTAATGTGTACAGTCATGGCTGCCTGATTACAATCTTTCTTACACGACCATAATATGCTACTGCAATGCAAAATGGCTGATTGTTATGCAGCGCTGTGGTAATAACACTAAGTTATGGGCTTGTATTGTTTTCAGAGAACATTTATAACACCAGATAATTGGATATAGACACATTCCCACACGTTACAACAGGGAAAAATTCAGCTTATAGCCAGCAACAATACACACCCATTAGCTCCAAAGCCCTCTTCTTGTAAGGAGTCATGATGTTTCCATCTCTTCTCTTGAGCATGGGGCTGCTCCTCCTCTCTGCCACCTTCTGCTTCAGTCTGGAACGGACCTTCAGATTGGGCTCAGAGGCTAAAAGAAATAAGGAACATATATTTTTTTCTGTAAGTCTCAATTTACACTATTTGGATAAAGAAGCCCGATCTCATGGAGATGAATTTTACATTCACATGTGTGTACTGTGATTATTTTTATAGAGTCAAGCAGTGCAATTTTATACAGCCTGTGTGCATTGAACATTATCAAAGAAAATAGGAACACCATGAAATATCAGGAGACTAAAAGAGAAATAAATAGACCATAAATCAGTTAAAAAATAAGCAATTTTGTCACGCTTTGACATGTAACAATTTCAGTTTCAGTGAAATTCGGAGCAGGTTTCAGATAAATTAAATGAGTCAGGATTGGGCCCTTTTCCACCTCATCTGGACTAAATTAGGTTGAGTAACACACAGGCTCTAAGTGAAATAGTCCGCTACCTGCCGCCCTGGTGACCACAGTCTGATACAGTAGCAACAGTTAAACTAACACAAAAACATGGCAGATGTTTCAGGCTCTCCCCACGCCCCCTCCTCCTAATGCAAAACAGAGATACCCGAATACACAGTCCGAACACACGCTCGCACACAGCTTTGGCCTGAACTGATCCAGACTCGCAAATCCAGTCCATCGGTGTTGAAAGAAATGCTGACGTAATGTGCTTTGCAAGGAACATGCTGCTTTCAAACTTTTCAGCTAGTATTAATGATGGATTTAAGGGCAAAAAACTCTACTTTGCAAGGTAGATTTACTGAGCATGGATGCTCTGTTCCAGGAACGCCCTTCTCCACAGTAACACCCAGAAGTACCAAAACAAAAAGTTTGATGACGCTGGATATAAAAGTTGAACAAAGTGGGGGAATGTGATCATTGCACAGTGAAGTCTGATTTGACCCATGTTTGTCTTTTAAAGAATCAACACAAAAAAGAAAGTATTAAATGTGATCTTGTGAACACAGAGATTGTTTTATTCTTTTAGGTTTGAGTTTAAAAAAATAATATTACATAACAAATGAGTTTCTAGCTAAGTGAATCATTGCTTTATCATGAAAAACAGGAAAGACATTTTAAGTCATCACTGGAGCTAACATGAAGAGCGCTGCCAACCTCTGATAAGATGAGACAATGTGACTGATTAGTAAACCAGTCTGAGAAATGTGTGTGGCACAGATGTGACAATGGGAAGATTACATAATGTAGAAAATAAATGAATAATGCAGGACTCGGTTATGTGAATGAAAGTATGTTGTAAATGCTTTTGTGTCTGACTGTCTTGTCTTGTCACAGCGACAGTGACTCACTAGGTCAACATGTCTCATGTGGACTTCCCATCAAGCCTTTGGATATGGGATCCCACAGTCCGCCTCGCACACTCGAATAAACAAGCAGAATGGATAAGCTGGGCTTTTCACCGAACACCAGAGCACAAAGCTGTATTGAAGTTATGCAAACCCTGTGTTACCCAATAGCCAACCTGTTTCAATTATTTAGTCCAGATCAATAATTAAATAGGTCTTTTGCAATGTGTATAACATACAGCTCTACATATTGAAGTGGGGCTATGACGTGGGAGCACTGCAGGGAGGAGGAGAGGCGGCGGTGATGGGGGGGCACAGCTAGAGTGGGCCAGATGCTGCTATTTCTGGCTTTTGTCAAAAGCAGCGAAACCCTCTTCCCTAATACGTGGCACAGACCTCTAATCCTGTGGGTGTGAGGTAGAATGAAAGAGAGCGAGGGAGGAAGAAAGGAAGCAGGAGAGATAAATGGAGAGAAAGCGCTGTTGGGAGTCGTATGAATCTGCTTCACGCCCTGCTGCCTTGATTGCTTTCTATTTTTACACACTGCTGCCACCAAGCTACGCATCCCAATTGGTCGCCACAGGAACGCCAGACAGCAGCACGGGAACAAACACTTTCTCACTGGTCTCCATGGAAAAATGCCCCTGTGTACGGTGCAACAGGAGGCAACAAGGCAGCGGCAAAAGCACATACGCCGAACACCTGGGTCACTTCTGCTTCTCCGGCTTCTCACTTAATGGAATCATACAGTAATGGCTGCAATATACTGGAGCCATAAATCAATCACCTTATTACATCTGAAAGCGATGCTGCAGGGCTAGTGGCTTTGCAAGTGAATGTGTTATGCTATCTCCACTCAATCAGAATTTTAAGTCGGCTGTCACTGCGAGTGCCTGCGTCCATTAGAGACCGGACCTGGACAGATGGCTGTGTGGAAAGCTGAGGTGTGTGTTCTGTACATGAGGAGGCCTGTTGTGCATTTTGTCTGACATTCTGCTTTAAACTGACGTTGATGAATTGCCGTAATACTCATAGGTTGCTGTTACTAACACAAACTTTTAAACCAAACCAAAGTTACAGTTCCTCACAGTTGAGATATTCCAGTGCCGTAAGATGTGCAGGTTAAAATCTTTCATTAATGCTTCTGATATAGAAGATCAGGTCACATTCTTCAGATGGGAAGTTTTCACACAAACTTCACAAACTGCTTTACAGTTTTACCTTTGTAGGATTATTTTGGAAAATCTTTCCTGCACCTGCTGAATGTACACATTTGGTAACTGGGTCAAGACCAGAGAGGGTGTTGCACTTCTTACTGCTAAGCTGCGACTATTCTTGCCGCAGACTATCGCATGCCCTCGGTCCAGTCTATTCTAGTCCCTGGAAGTGAAACAAAGAGGATATATACCAAGTAAACAAGTTAATCACGTGAAATTTTTAAACTACTGAGGGAAATAAAGCCAAGGGCACCGCAGCTATTTTGGGGTTTAATAGGACACCTAACAGCAGAAATCAAGGCACAGATCTTTCTCGGGATATTTAGAGGACTATCTCTACAATGTATTCAATGTATTCTCTACTATGTATTTAGATTTTTTTCTACACGGTCCAATTTTGTCTCAGAGGTTTTCCAAAACAGACGCTGAAGAATTGACTTATTTAGGAGTTGGTTCTTCTTTTCAAACGTGATGGAAATACACAAAGCTTATTTAGAACCAAATCTAATTTCAGATCTTCCAGTTTTAAAACAGACTCATTGGCCAAAGAGCTACCAAGTGTTACGCAACATATATCGCGAGCACATTGTAAAAACTCATTGTGAACCTCAACAAGAAAAAGATGTTGCTCAGCCCTCTGGCCATAAGAGGCAGTGGGGAGTCTAACGCGGAGCGTCGAGCCATCTCCGCTTTGTTTTCAGAGAGCTATCTTTGCTTAAACAAACAGTCCTGTCAAGGTTCATCCAGCCTGTGCCCGCCTTAACTCGGCAACACCTGCCAATCAGCTATCAGTGGCAGGCAGTGGCTCGGGGAACAACACTACCTTTGTGAGTCCACCCTCGGGTGCCAAGCTCTCAGAGGACTTTAATGAAGACAGACAGGAAGTGGGGGAGGAAGGCTTGAGCAGGAAATGACCACATATAGATTCAGGAATCCAAAGAGCAAGAAATAGTTTCATCAGTGCGAGAGAGTCACAGGAATGAGGAGATGATTTAACCAGGAATTAAAGGCTGAAAATGTCATGCTTGAGCAGCGGAGACTGAAATCTCATCCGTGCAGTTATTTGTTTAAACCTGTCTTCTTGTATTCACAGCTAAAGGCAAACAATGCTACCATAAACGGCCTCTCTGTTGTTTTAGAAAACTGGTTATTACACTCCTTACCTTATAGGTCTAAAGGCTAGAGATGTAAATATATATGTACAAGCGATATGTCTCTGTTGTGAAGATGGTGTGATTCCAAAAGATCACAATAAATAAAAGCTGCCATTTAAACTTCTAATATTTATTCTTGCCATCAAGTAACTTTTTTTTTTTTTTTTTTTTACCAGATATAATTCTTTCACCTGATCTTTAAATTGTGTGTACACGCAACATGACAGGCCTGTAGTTAAATAACTCAACAACTATAATTGTTTTCCAATGTAATTAAAAGAGACACAGAGGGGAAAGGACCATAATGCAATTTGGTGACCTCATTGCCGAATTATGAAGTTTCGAGCTTGGCGAGCACTTGCTCTCGTGCAAACCGAGAGCCAGGAATTATTCTTATTTACACAGCCATCCCCAAAGGGTTCCTCGAGCTTTAAACCAACAAACCTGAGCTGCTTTTTTTGGTGGGAACCTGTGTCTTTTCAAAATAGTTTTTGAAGCCAATAACTCAGGAGAAATTAATGCACTTTAATTCTCCCCCATTTACCACTAAACAGTTCAAAGAGGCTTTGGAACATGGCTTATTATTCTAACATAGGGACAAAATGTGGTTCCTTTTAAATAATGGCAAAGCAATTTAAGTACAAATAACGGTAATTAAAATTTAAATTCGTGAAAACCTACAGTTAAACGTCGCCTGTTGCGTGTTCAGCTGTTGTGTCTTAGTATAATCCAAACAGGAATAAGGAAGGTTTAAGTTATTTTTCTGGCATGCGTCATTTCTTATGAAAGTTTTGTGTTGAGCCGTGGAGGGATGAGGAGGAGGAGGGGGGCTGGGGTCCTAATGAGCCCAACTGATGTTATTAGCAGGTCATCAGCAACCTCAGGAAATACTCAATGGGTATAGCGACCTCTTGATTGACAAGGGTCAAAAAGACTTTCCCTGTATTAGTAACCCAAAGTGGTCAAAGGAAAATTACAAGACAGCATCTCAATGCTCACACTGCAATCTTTTTTACTCACTGTGTGTCTTTGCAGCAGTATTTATGCATGCATGTATGTGTATTTGCATTTTTATGCCCGTGCTGTGTGTGTGTGTATGCAAATGAACAAACCTGTCTTCCTCAAGGGGAAGTCGTCCTTGCTCTCTATGGGGGATGGCAGAGTATACTGGCAGGTGGGGGATGTGCCGCCCAGAGGTGGAGAGCTTTGGTCCAGTGATGCGTGGTGAGAGGACCTGATGAAGAAAATATGATGATATAGATTATGGCTCTGTGAGATTTGAGCACAGTGTCTGTATTTGTAACACACTCTCCCAAGCTTAAACAACAGAAAAATAGGTACCAGAGTTTTGGATGGTGGATGAAAGAATGGTTGACTCCATTGCTGGCAGGGTCCTTTGCTGATTTGCTCAACAGAAACTCTTGGAGTTTCTGCTTCACCTCGGTACTGGCCACTGCACCTGTGAGACCAAAAGACGGAAGCAAAGGGATTGGGGTTACCCTAGGGTTATGATCCATCATATTTTACTGCCTTGAGATTATAACAAATCAAACTTTGATTGTAAAATGTGGATTTCCTAACCTGTTTTCCATTATTAGATTTAACTTACTTCTTACCTTCTAACTTATTTCTACAGATTGAGTTTACACCATCTTCCAGAGCTGCCACCACTTATGTAGGAAGATCTCCCCCTAGTGGTCTGAGAGCACTACATTAATGTCAAGCTGCTAAAGAGATACTGCAGAGAGATGTTCTTTCCCATCGGAGGGTTATAGTTGCAGGGAACAGTTTCAAATTACCTGACCCGACAAAGTCATAAATCCAGTCTATTATTAGCTAAAAGGTAAAAACAGAAATGAAATACAATATCAGAAGCTATTTTCGTTGTGCTATTGAAAGACATTTTCTCCTAAATTCTAAGCTTAAATGTCAGTGGCCAAACTTATGTCATCAGCTGCATGTGTGAGCACCATGTCAACATCATCCTCATTATATCATTGAAATGTAAATTGTAAATTTCAGCATCATAATTTGCCTTGTCCCCGGGCATCCTCCAGGACAGCTGCATCTAATATTGAGAAATCTTGTCTCCAATAGCCAGAGACATGAAATCACAACAGTTTGCTGAGCTTGTGAATAGTGGTTATCTAATGCAGTGAGGAGGTGATCTTTAAAGAACTGCTTCACCAAACAAACAAAAACATATTTTCTTACTCACTAACAAGACATGCAGATATTTCTAGTTTGATAAACAGCTTTTGAGATACCTGCATTTGCTCTCATAATGAAACATATAATGAAAAATATTTTGCCTCAGCACTGGATATATCAAACCCCAAGGAAAATAAAATCCAAAATACCTACATATAAGGAGAGGTAAGAGGGAAATTGTTTTCTGTAATTTAGGAGGACTGATCCTTTAACATTTTAATTGTGTTGTTTCCATCTCAGCACTGTTAAAACACAAAGGCTGTAGTGCAACTGCAATCATGCCACATGACAAAAAGGTTGTTATCCTTGCAATGATGATAACAGAACATGTGCCGTATTTCCTCAGTAAGTGAAGAATTTATCATTCCTATCCAGCTGTTACATGCATATTTTGCTTAGACCCCACTCTGGAGTGATGCATTAAAAAAAATCATTGAAAAGGGTGAGGGTTGTGCTGATGGGGCCCCCCCGCTTGCTTTCGCCTGGGGCCCTCAGAATGACTAATTCCGCTCCTGATGGTATGGAGATGGTGCTGATGACGGTGTCGAGCTCTTACTCTCTCTGGAGCGCTCCTTGCCCCTGAGGATCAGGCTGGAAACATGCTGCTCTCGCCGATGCCTCTCCTGCTCCTTCTCCTGCTGGTTCTGCTGCTGCTGCTGCTGCTGCTGCTCCAGACGACGCTCCTTCTCTGCAAGTTCCTGCTGCTGTTTCATGGCCTGGAGCTCCTGCTGGAGCTGAGAAACACGTAGGCTCGAGAAGTCAGCATATAGAGAGCACGCTGATAAATATATTTTTTGAGGCGACAGCGGCTTATGTGAACTTGTGCAGTTTCTGTTTTGCTGTGATGGGCTGTTCTGTACTCGTCAGTGAAAACAAAACTCACGCTGCTCTGTAATGTATTGCTCAACACTCCTAGTCTGGCTGTGCTGACTTGTCTCTTCTTTTCTGCACTCTCTAATGTTGTTCTGAGCTATAATGTTTTCTCCTGATCTGCACTATGCCATGCTGTGTTGTACACTGTGGTGCTGTGCTGTGCCATTGTGTACGCGGCTGTGCTGTCCTCAATACAACTGTTCAGTGCAATGCTGACCTTGAGGTGCTCCTGGAGCTGAGCCTGGTGCTGACGGGTCAACTTCTCATGCTGCTTCTGGAACTCGCTGATTAGTAGCTGCTTCTGAATCTGCTGCTGCTTCTGGATGAGGAGCAGCTCCTGCTGCAGCTGCCTCTCCCACAGTCCCGGGTCCGAGCCTGGCCCCAGCATCCTCAGGTCAGTGCGCAGGTCCAACGGAGACAAGGGCTCCACGGCCAGTGGCACGTCCGGCTTAATGTCCACTGCAGTCCACAAAGTGAGAGAGACGAGAGAACAGACGAGAAAAAGAGATTTGTTAGTCCCTAATTGCACCTTTGCATGTATCAGTTCACATCATGCAACCAGAGCTGGCTGTGTATATTTATATACTGCTGCAGATCAAAATATGTTGTTTAGAGTTGAGAAAGACAGGAAAATTAGGATTTTAGAAATGAGGCATGGAGTTTTAAAAATGAAAAAATAAACAAATGACGGGGAAAGAAAAAAGAAGAGTCAGAAACGAGGAGCACATCTCGCTCTCCCTCAGAAACCTGCAATTATGATAGTTTCTATAAACAAACATGGGATCACATCCGTCAGCACGGAGTCTACTGGGAGCAGCTGTATAACAGACTCAATGGACATTTGGCACGAAGTGGTCGTCTAAAGTATTTAGATAAATCCTATCTTCCCACTGTTTGATAAATAAATAAATTCAGTCCCTCTCCCTGTCTCTACCAACAGCAGAGATCCCTTCTTAACATAAATGATTAAAGGCAAAGTAGATTGTGAGCCTGGAACCCCCGTGCGTTTTGTGAATTCATGTTCTTGTGATCTTTTCCATCTCTGTTCTTGGTTGTGGACCTGCAAGGTGTGTGTGTCGGTAAGATCTGCCTTTGTCTTTGACAACCAGCTCCATTATAAGTAATTGCCAGAAACAAAGTGAGAGGGCATCCCTTTGGTCTCCAAGCTCTATATATAGGTTGTTCCACAGAGAAAATCGATGGCCAGTTAAGAACATGGGAGACAGGGCTACTTCATCTCTCGAGTCCACAGAGGATGATTAGTGACTGTATATTATTTTTCTTTATCTGTTTTTATCTACATTACTGTACCTAGTTGAATCCTTGCTACTGCCTTTTTCTACAGATTTACAAATTTGAACCAATTTTAGATATTAAATAAGACTAATATTGGACCAGTGATTTAATTAAAAAAATTCAGAATGTTGGAAAAAATGACATGTTAGTTATTCTGATCATGATTCAAGGAAAGGTACATATTGTCCAGACTGTATAATGTCTCTTCCATTTTGAGACCAGAGAAATATTCAAAGCTACTTAAAATTCCAGTGGCCGGAGGGAGATTTATTGAGTGCATTCATTGCCGTAATCTTGTCAAGGGTCACATTTGAGGGAACAAATACGGGCAATGTTACAGCACCACCTGTTCGTCGGGAGCATGAGAGAGAGAAAACATGCTGCAATTTACACGTTCACATAAATAATCTCGTGCTGGTCCTGCCGTGCATTTATCCTCATTGGCTAAAATAAAATGCCAATAAAAAAAGGAGTTTAAACCTGCCAGGAGAAGCAGCGTCATTCTACAGTAGCCATCAATTAAGAAGCAGTGCCCTCCTGTTCACTGATGCTGTGAAGCTCCCTGGCGCCCATTTGTTTTGTCATGGAGCCTGTTTTTCATTGCCACCATTCCATGTGTATGCGGCGGTGATGATTATAAATAGAAACATAAAAGCAAGTGGCGCAATCCTGGTCTGTGACAACCCCCACACCCTAGTATCCACCACCCTAACTTGCCGCTGCCATGGCAACGCTGACGACATAATTATGTCTCCCCGTCCTGCAGATATCGAGTCTCGCTGCATGTCATCTCCTGCCTACAGTGGCAATGTGACATGTTGACTATTATATCAGCCTTTCAGCTCTTATATAAGAAAGGAGTCCCCAGCAGAGAGAGACAGAGAGAAGCATTACAAAACCCTTCAACGCAGCCACACACACACACACGCACACACTGTAGAGATTCAGTGGCTAAGTGATAACTTGTCTTAAAACATGTTCAAAGAGTGACGACAGCTAGAGGGGACTCCCGAGCTGTAATTTTTCTCTCTGTGTTCTAAAAACAGCTCCAATCAAATGACAGAGGAGGGCAACAGCTCGGCAGGCGCGGAGAACAGGCACCTGTAGAACAAACCCTTCTCTCCTGACGGGAATATTAATCTTAGCTTGTAAGTACTTGACAAAGGACTCTTGTATAGCGGGCGCTGTTCCAGGAGCAGCCGTGAACCTGTGAACCATTGAAGGGCTCAGGGAGTCAGACAGCCTTAGTGCTACTTTTGCCTAATGGACCTAAATATAGCAACAAAAAAAACACCTGCTGCCTGGGAGAATTCGCCACTGAGATGTCTAATTAATCTCATATTTCATTCTGTACCCTCACTGTGACTGGCATTAAGGACCCCCACTTTGATCGGCACATCAAGCCAAGGCTCCATCAGAAAAATCTCAGACAGTGGTTTAACAGGATGGGAAGGGGGCGAGAGAGGAGGAGGAGGAGGAGGAGGAGGAGGAGTGTGAAAGCTTAAGCCACCTTTGATAACCAAGGCTGTATGAAATGGCCCTTGAGGAAACCGCAACAGCCTCATGTGCCTTTTCTGCTCTTGTCCATTGTGTCGGGCGAGAATACCGCCAGATGGAGTGACAATGTTGAGGGAACATAATAAGGTCCTGAAGGTAGGTAGGCATTGCTTCGATAAAGCCTCTGCCTCATGTAGAATTTTTTTTTTATTTTCTGTGCTGACTGAAACGCGGCAAAAGGTCGACGTGCTTCGTTCAACCACAAAATAAATTAGACCTATGAATCTACAGCCACCAATTAGCATCTGATATATTTATGTCAAATGCAGACTGAAACTACCTGGAACTGAAAACTGCTGTTTCTGTATTTCAAAAATACTCCTTAGGCAGAGGAGAATACGGAACCACCAGTAACTAGGGCTAAATATAAATGCTTTTCTGAGCAGGGTCTTAATATAGACAATGTGCGAAAGACTGTCACAGTTGTGAGGCCGCCTGCTCAATTTAACACGGGCGAAAATAAAAGCGCAGTGTTGCATTTATGTAACTTTTGGGTCACTTTTGAAATGATCACTCTCTAAGAGGAGCCTTCCACTTCTGGTTCAGTGGTCCTACAGCGGCCACCAGCAATAATGACCCTTGATTTTTATTTTTTTTTTGGAGTGAAAATGAGGTTGCTCCTGATTGGTGGAAAGTGCACAGAAGTGTCTCCAGGCGCTGGTAAACAAGAGATTTATGAATGACAGGTCCCAAATTTGTTTTTAGCACAAGGCAGCGACAAGCACCCTGCCCCATACCCAAATTCCTCCCTGTGGAGGGCCTGCCGGGGGGGGATAGGGTGACTCATGGCCTGTGACCACACTCCCACTGCAGCGTCGCAACGCCAGTGTCCCGAAAGTGTTTTTTTTTTATAACCGATCTGCCTCTCATTAGCCTCGGCGGTGGTTAGAGTGACAATCACAGCCTTAATTTGAGATGTTGGATGGCTGTCTTTTTTAGCCTTGGGGCCACCTTAGCAGGCTTCCCGCCCCAGAGAGAGAAGAAACACATCGCCAGTGACATTACTATTACATGTGAGGAGTCTGAAATATACAGATACACATAGTAAATACACTCAGCATAAGTAATTACGCAGCTCACGTTGGATTTGAAAAAAAATGTTTTAAAAAGCACTTTGACGTTTCAGTGCGATCTTTTTTTAGCATGTGAACCGACACTTAACGTGAGAAAGGAGTTACTAACATTGTAAACATTACCCCCTGAATATAAACGGTGCAGCTATTTTTACATGTCAACAAGTTTGTTCTATTGCACCTAGAGGGACCCTTTGGTGTCACAGAAATAGACTCATCATATTCAGATTTCCTCAAAAAAAAATAAAAAATCTTCCTGTAACACAACAATCACATGTTGTTTACTGTTGATAGGTAAGTGTTGGTTCCCTTGTTATTAAAGGTGCCCTGTGGAGTATTCTTGTATACAATCAGAGCTTATGTTTACATTCAGTGTTACTCGGAAATGTGTCATGTGCTTCCTGTGTTTCCTTCCTCATTAAACATTTGCAAAGATGGTAAAGTATTTTAAATCCTGCATTGTTTACATTTATGTTTAGTCGCTAGCAGTCGTCTTCTTCCCTGTCTTTGCTGGCGCATTGGCTTGCTACTGCCACTTGTTGATAGGTGGAATATCGTGACACAATTGCTTGGAGTGTGTCACCCGCGACATAAACAATGCCGGGACCAACACACATTAACAGCTCCACAGCACAACAAGAGGTGGAAAACTCCACCGGTAACCTTTAAGAATTATTAACATAAATGTTTATTCAGGATTAGCAGAGTTGTTTTTAAGGAATAACAATGCACATACTGCATATGCACTGTGAAAGTAAAGATGATGCTAATACTGATGCTAATATCGTTGTTGCAGTTTTGCAATAGTTACATTTGCAAGAAGTTAAAATAAACAACGGTTGAAAACCGTCAAGATAAGCCAATGATTTTCTTTAGTTAGTTCTTGAGTCTTACTTTTAAATCTTTTGCAGCAAATGAAGCAGGATTGGATGTAAACACTGTTTTACATATGGTTACAGGTGGTTACAGTTAAGTAGCCTTCTTTATAATTTCCTCAGAAGTGCATTTGGCTTGATCAAATTAAGACTAGTACAACCCTTTAACATCGCCACAATTTAAAGTGACGTTCTCTGTTAGTACTGAAAAACCCAGAGCTCCATTTGTTTCCTAGTGAAACACATCAGTTTGTATAAAGAATACATGTTGAGAGCATTTCATTCATCCTATTAATGAAATGCAGTGTTACATAATATACATATATATACATAATTTGTGTTTACACTTCAAACATGTTGCATGTTGCGTGTGTTCCGTGTGCACTAGAGATGGCTGCTGATCTAAATTCCCTGTCTGACAGTATAAATAGAAGCAGAGATACAGAAGATGTTTGAGGGCAAAAATAAGCTGATGCTTGGGACTGCAATGTGGCGCTGGATCTCTCATTAAGTGCCTTGTTATTTTGAGCAGCTGGCATGTCTAAAGCAAGAAACAGGTCTTTATTTTTAAGGCTCAGGCTCGTCCTCGCAGCTGAGCCAGAGACTGTGGCTTGCAGGCTATCTGCTAAGAGCTGAGCTGAACCAACACGGGCCTTTCACTGAGGGGAGCCAGGAGTCCAGTCATCTCCTGTCCTGCCATCATGCCAAACTGTCTCACAAAACAACAGCACGCAAAACAGCATAACTCTGTGAGTCTGCATCCAAGCAGAAGGACAGAGAACACACACTCAGGAAGCTGTAGTTTATAATTAGCAAGTCCCTCTCTCAAGACTTTTTTTTTCATCACTATCCTATACTCTGTGGACAACATTGGCACCAGATCTTACAGTCAATAAAGTTCCTAATAAATCAATCACAATAAACCACAGCACACCCTCCAACCAACATCCTTTAACATCACTGTTAAAACACAAACCACAAAATGTGCTTTTCTATGACCTGTAATTTAAGAAAGACAGAAAAACTGCGCAAAAAAATGTAATGTATATTCAATTATTATCATAAACTATCTGTTCATCACGCTCTTCAATTTACTACTAACAGTGTTTTAAAATACATTTCTGAATTCTTGTAATGAGAAAACTGTTAAGCGATACTGAAACAAAATCTCATATTCATTCGTGTTATTTTGCACGGCCTCTTTGGCGGCGAGCACTTCCAACGCGCGCGGCAACCTGAATGGATGCAGGATACAGACAAGAGGACTTGAAAGATGCAGCATTGTTATTGTCTGAAAGGTCTCTATTGATGGAAGCCTTCGTGATATTTTACATAATATTTTGCATTCACGGCGAGCTAATTAATTTTCCCTTGTTGGAGAGTCCACCTGAGGACTGTTTTTGTCACAACTTTGATGTCACTGACACTAATCAAAAACAAAAACGGGACTGTGCCCTTTATTTTCATGATCCACTTGAAATGGAAATGGCTGAGAAGCAGAGCGTCATATAAAATGTCAAGAAGTTCGCTTTGGAAAACTATTTAGAAATAACCTATTTAGCTGACACAAGGATCACTTCGACAATTAGATTCACATCCAACACATGAATACACAGCACATAACAAACCCACCCCCCGGTCCGGCTTAAAGGCAATGTGTCTGCTCTAACCAACAACACTTGCATGACATCTAGTAAGCTCAAACAAAGTCATCCTGGAGCAGCATTTTTAGACAGATAACGTTAGTCACTATCAAGTGGAAAGAACAAATTAAACGGGCAAATGACAGAATTCTCTATAAATATCTGTTCCAAACCGCTGTTAAATCAGGAGCATGCCGAGATGGAATGATAACGCACAGACGCCTAATCTTAGCAGGCTAATGCCATAAGCTGAAAATAACTCACCTAAGAATAGCTGACCCACAGAATAAGCAAGGAGCCCGAATTCAGGCGCTCGGTATATCTGTTGTTTAGCTCTCAGGCCCTCTAAGACGGAAGAAGAAAGCCCTGCTCCTGAAGCCTGATAGTCAAATAACCTGCTCTATTGACAGAGATGAAATGTGTCACCCCCCTGTCATCCTCCTGTCTTATTTTTAAATCTCCTCACGTTTAGCCCACTGCCTCTGGATGTTTTCAGTCACCCGCTTTGCTCGCTTCAAGTCAGACTAAAGGCAGTGTTGTCTTGGGTTTTTTTGATGCAAGAGTTTTTGACTTCCCTTTAACACCAAAACCAAATTCTAAATGCACATTTAACAATTAGTTTAAAGTGCTCAACATCATGTTCTCCCCGCTCACTGTTGCAGTTAATGTTGTAACAACTCAAAGGTCAGACTACAATTTTCAGTAAATGAAGAACTCACATGACTCAACCCGTACTTTCTCATTACACATGCTTCTCAGCATTGTCATGTGGGCTGACAGTGTTTTCACACAGCACAATGCTTCAACTCTCAACTCATTTCCAGATATAATTTTGAACATTTCATCAAGAGCCTCATGCTGATAGAAAGAAAGAAAGAAAGAAAGAAAAAAAAAATCAAAGCAGGTGTGACTCATCTTGAGTCAATACAGTGAATAGACGTTACTCATACTGATGTCAGCGGTGTACTCTTCAATTCAATTCTCAGGTCAAAAATAGAACAGTCAATGTATGCGGTAAATATCCTGAGAGAAACCTTTCAGTTGTCCCCTCAGTATTTCTGTCACAGTTTTTCCTGTTCCCTGAAAAGTGCACGCTGACATGGAAGCTCGCAAAACACAACATCCCTTTCATAGTCACAGTGACTCATTTCAGGCAACTAGAGCATGGGAATAGGGGCATAACACATTTCCTCATTCTAGTAGAAAGCCATCACCCTATGCATGCTAGATATATTAGAATAAACAGCACTTTGTTTCTATTCATTTCAAGGCATCTTTTAGCACAGATTAAGGCAATAACCCTGCTGAGAAAGACAAGGCAGAAAGCAGCATTTTACCATCACAAGAGCAAATACCTTGATTCAGGAAGAAGTGCCTGATCCTACCACGCTGCTGTGCTGAGAAGCTTTGAGTTCTCTTTTCGCACAGAATGAGAAACCGGCTGAGCGCAAAGAGTTGAGAGTACGTGAGAGAGAGGGAGAGAGGGACAGGGAGTGAATGTGTGCAAGAGAGGCACAGAAGATAGCAGAGAACTAGGAACAGATTCAGAGATAGAGGAGGGACAGAGATTGGAATGCAAAAAGAGGAAGGAGGAGGAGGAGGGGGGGAGAGAGGAGAAGAAGAAGGATAAAAACTGAGATTCCTCAAGAGGAGTAGAATCGCCGGGCTGCGTGATCACCTGAGTTGTTCACGTTGTGCATCTTGCTCTGGTTGGGGAACTGCTGGTGTCCAACGCGCCCTTCTGTTGTGGAGAAACTTGACTCGCCCTCGTAAATCGTCTGCAGCATACTCCACTCAGCGCTCAGGTCTCATTGCAAGCCTTGCGTTTCCTGTCACCAAGAGCCACCCCTCAGCCACTCAGGGGAGAGACCACGACAAAACAGGCAGCTCTCTCTCTCTCCCTTCCTCTGCCTCCTCCTCTGATACACCACTCCTGCTGTAGAGCAATAACACAGAACTGCAGGGCAGCTTCTCTCCCGGTGCCCAGCCTGGTGCAAACCCTAACACAGTTTAAAGAGAAGATGACAAGTCTGATCTGCCTCCCTCCCTATTTCTATCCGCTGTGTGCGTGTGTGTGGCTTTTTCCTCTCCTCAGCAAGGTGTCTGAGCAGCGACGGAGGAGGAAAAAAATGTAAGGCTGAGTTGCTAGGAAAGCCGTGTACTGTGCACTGAGCACCTCGCCGAGGCAGTAATGCAAGCCGGGGAGGGAGCAGGCTTCATTTGCATGTGAATCAACAACTGCGTGGCCCACAGGTGACAGAAATAGAACAATGGCCAGCCCTGGCTAAAAATAGGTCAGGCGAGGCGCGGGGATTGGAGCAGCATTGATGCGTTTAAAAATACCACACCAAACACAGCTGTCTTCTTCAGCTCCTGCCAGAAGGCATGTCTCCTGACTCCCTCTCTGCAGATGGAGGCTTGATTCCCCCCTCTCTCTCCCTCTCTCTCTCTGTGTCTTCCTCTCTCTCTTCTGATTTGTTGAACCAGTCTTTCTGACTCACTCTATTTATGTTTTCATTTTGTTCTCTCAGGTACATGAGTGGAATGATCCATATCTGCCTTGATGTACTACAAGAGGCACATGTAAAGTTTACCTCTGCGCAGTGTATGTTATGTCAAAGGTTTTGTAACACAGCTTGTTTGTCTTTAGGGTGATTCACAAAACATAAAAATAGTGGGTTTTGGAATTTGTTGGCAAATAATACACACACACAAACTCCGATGATGTATTTCAACACAACACGAATGCAACAGCCTTTAGGTAAAAATCCTCATGTGTGAAAAACCAAACGAGATGTGTTGAGTCAAGCGAGACACCAAACGAACACTGTGTTCATTTAAGACTCAGGAGTGTAACCTGGCTGCATTAGCTCAGTGTGTGTGTGTGGGGTTCAGTGTGTATCCAGGGCAGTGCTGCTACTCAGGAAGCATGCTTTCAGCTAGCCATGCAAGCCAACTCTAAGATGCCGTAACAGCATGATCGCAATTACATAAACCTCTCAAACTGTGTCAAGAACACCTCTTCAGGATTACACATCCGATTTCCTTGAAACACCCTTGATACTGTGTAATGGGGGGGATTTTCAAAATGACAAACAATGTGGTAAAAAAAATACATGTCAACAGCACCAAGTAGTTTTATTCAATTAATATTACATCTCAGACGGGCCAAGATCCATAGTTAATATAATCTGACTCTAGCCCATAAAAGTCAAGTCAAATGTTCTATCTGACCACTGATGCAGGGCTGGGTTTGTGGCCAAGCAGCCTGTGCCTTTAAATTTTTCATCTTCCTTCATAATTTGACCTGTCCCCCAGCCAGGGGCGTGGAGCCAGCACGGCTATTTTTAGGTCCTGAGCTCTGACGACTCGGCTACAGAGACACAGAGAAGGAGTTTTACTGTGTTGTTTCAGCTGGACAAACATTTAACCCCTCAATCCTTTTATCACAGCACAAGCAAGAAGCCAAGAGGGAAACACACAGCTTGCAGGCTCGCCCCAGACATAAAACAACTACCCATGTATCATAGTGTGCTGCTTGATTAGTCACAAACACAGACAACAGGAGGAGCGTGCGTGCATCTGTTTTGATTCCTTACTACTTCTTTGAAATTACAAAACTGGAATCGATTATATGAATAAAATATGTTTCATTTTTTTGTTTTGATTTTCACAAAGACAAACTGTCGAACAAAACTGTGGCAAATCTATCAAGAAACGATGACTCTGATCTCCCCTCAGATGACACATTATAGGGAAACAGATTTAGCAATCGCCTGATCTTTGTAAATTAGTTTTGGCGTTCGAGTTGGATAAGATGGTGTGAGAGATAACAAGCCTTCAAGTCCAAGGTAATGATGTCTAAAGACCCAGAGCTCCATCTGCCACAGTATCTCTCAGAGCAGGCGAGCTCTGACTCCGCGGGCCGACCTCAACGCAGGCCACGGCGTAATTGATCAAAAGAGGAAGTGAGGCTGTCACATGAGCGACAATTATCATGACGGTGGAACCCCTATTTATACATGACAATGTGATTTAGTCTAAAACTTGACCGGATTCTAAAATTAAAGGTCAAAACATATTTTGCAATGGTCCTGTTCCTGTGTATTTTCCACTATTACACAATAAAAAAAATGCTATATGCTGCATTTAAATTTATTTTTGGAATTCAGGCATCTTTTAAATCATTGATTCTAGATTACTTTTTTCATTTCATTTTCTTATTTGGTTATTCACACATTCATACATAGGCTTGTGCTGCATATTGTTTTACAAATGTATGGGAAATCAACCTCATGTCTCAGCACTACTAAGTGAATAATTAGTTCCAATTATCCTCTTAAAGAACCTCAGTCAACCTGCCCTACTGCTCCTCAAAAAGCAAACTAGTGGGACACGTTAGCAGCGATTAACCTACACTTTTTATTTATAACTAGCTTCCTGAGGCTGATGAGGGATTGTGGGATTGGAAATAGCTCTGTCCAATAGGCAGGGTCCAGTAAACCTGCAATGTGGCAAGCCCATTATAGCTCCTACTGCGTCACTGGCGGCCTTTGTCTACTTTAGTCCTATTAAAGCATTTAAGTGTGAACGTCAGCGTCCCTGGTGGAGAGCCACTCTGCTCTGCTCTCCAGGGCCAGGGCTCGACTGTCTGTTACCTCCCTCATATCAAGCACAGACTCTGTGTGTGTGCGCGCCTTTGTGTGTCTGTGTACGTGCATGTGTGTATGTTTTGACATCAGAGCACCAGCGTGCAGTGGGTGGGGGTTGGTGATGGGGGTGTTATTAGAGGTGAGGGAACAAGTGGGCCAGACCAGTGATATGCCCCCAGCACTTTCCAAATTTAAATCATAGGCCCTTTTTAAAGAGCAAGAGATGTCAGTATACACACACACATGCATCATCATTTCGTTATTCACTCCAGCTTAGTCAATTTAAATGATCTACTGGGACGAGAAATATAACAAAGAGACACTTCCCGCCACGATATTTCAGCTCTTTCCTGTCTATTTCAAGCAACTGTGGTTAGAACTTAGGGACTTGTTTTTCTACCCAATAAGCTTACTCACATTACCACAATTACTGTACTCGTTCCAAATCAACTCTTGAGTTCTGTGGCTTAATCACCATAGCACTGCTGCCTTGTGACACACTGTGCATGATGAAACCCTGCAGGGAGCCAGACTGGAGAAGGAAGGGAGCTGAACCTAAGTGTTGCAACAGATATGAGGGGTGGACAAACACCACTCCTTGTAAATCATTTGATCCGGCAACAAAATGTTTTGTTCCCCTTAATAGAGGATGATCCATGTGTGGGAGGGGGATGAGTCAGCCATGTTTTGTTGTTCCGTGTTCTGTGAACTTCAAAGCCCTCATGCATCTCAGACGGGGGTTGTCTATTTAAAAAAAAAAATTAACTGATCACAGAGCGACTCTCGCAGCCCTTTTGCCTGATCTTAATCATCGCAAATATTCATTGGAATCTGTTTCACTGAAGTTCATTTCACCTGCCTCCCTGATTTCATACCCATTGCTTCTTCCCACCTGTGTGGATGCAGAGTTTCATCATGGCGCCCTGGGAGGACTGTGGCGGATGTGATCATTGTCAGGTGCTTATTTCTCCAGTCAGAGGGGGATGTTCCTCCCAAGAGAGGACCTGCATACTAACAGCAACTTCTGACGTAACCGTGCACCCCCACCCCTCCTCCCCCAACCCCCTGACTTTCTTCTCTCTGGTGGCCACCCCACAGCTCAGGGGGGCAGCACTGGTGCACAAGGGAAATTACCTCTCCACACCAATTACCTCAATGCCTGCCATCTTACTTACATCAGCCCCTGATGAGTCACCATATCCAACTGTGGAAGAGTTCCTCGATCAATTTAAGGAGTGAAGCCACAGCACATTGCTGTGCCAGTCTCTGCACGTGGAGTACAGCATGCTCCTCAGCCATTTTACCTGCTAAAAGCCACGGGTAAAGTTTTGTCACTTCAAACAGCCCATTTTCTCTTTACCTTTGCGGTCGGTCTCATAAAAGCACAAAGGCACTACAACTGTTGATTTGATGGTGAAATCCAATTAGCCGGTACATCTGGATGTGTTATGTGAGCGCGTTTTCCCACTAATGATTTGGGCGCTCTTGGTTTTATTAGGTTACTCTGTCTGGCGTCCTGTGGTATTTCCTGTTGGACTTTCAGGGTGATAGAGAATGCTCTTAACAGGTTGGATCAAATAACGTGAAAAAGCATTTAAAGGCAGTCACGTTTGGTACTTAATGTTGAAACCCTGCCAAGAAAGTTTTGCAATGCAGCTAATAATAACAGATGGAGCTCAGCAGCCTTGTGATGTGATTCTCTTCTGAGAGAGATCGAACATAAAAAAAGACAGAGGTGCTCCTATTCAAAAAGAGATGAATCAACATATATTCTTAAAAGTAAAAAAGAAAAACCTTTCAGAAAAATGTGTTCATTCATCTGCCGTGAACCTTCTATCTGAGATGTGAGCGACAGGCTGAACCATAACCAAGTTCCGAAAAGGCAAAAACACAATTTCAAAGCAATTTCAAAGCCTCCACTTATTGTGCACTGACCTTGGGGTCAGTTTACTTTCTAACTTTGAATAGGTCCCTGATGCTGTGCCTTCATCTGCTGCCACAGGCTTTCTAAAAATAGACATGAGCACAAAGGCACACTGGAAACAGAGGGCAGCTCTCAGTATTTTTACTGATCAATGTGCTCATCTCTGCTGGAAACCATTGATCCACTGTTTGTATCAAATTGACCATGTTGTTGTTGTACAACTTCCAGCCTACATTCAGTCATGACAAGCCCACTTTATGCACCACTTTGTCTCCCTTGTCCAGAACCT
Source organism: Centropyge bicolor (assembly GCA_037975185.1). NCBI lineage: Eukaryota > Metazoa > Chordata > Actinopteri > Pomacanthidae > Centropyge > Centropyge bicolor. The sequence continues at coordinate 28,004 of JBBMOC010000038.1, read as the reverse complement.
TCTCTAAAAGCAACACTGAACTATTGATCCTCTCACGATATTCAAACATCAAAAGGCTTAGCATTGATTAGAGCCTTTGAAAGATCGCTCTAAATGAGAGAAATTTTCTGCCTGAAACCACAGCGTGCACAATCATTGCGTCAGTGCCTCTCAGACCTGCATCACTGACAAGCCTGCAGAAGTCAAATGCCTCATCCGTACCATGGAAACACACAGGCCCAAACAGACACATGTGACTTTGATGGACTCCAGCCAAGCTTAGCTGACCTTAGAAAATCCCTGAGGGATTAATAAAAACAAAGATTCTCTGTTCGGAGGCATCCTTCCAATCCACATCCTGCTATTCCAGCGCATTTATGAGTGGATAATCATAGCATCATCCCTCCCAAGTGTCTTGGGGCTATTGCCTTAATATGATCACAAAATACATAGTTTTTGCTATTAGGCCACCACAGCTTTTGAGAAAACACTTTTTATTAGGCATGTTTGTCCTTTGGCAAAATACCAACATTGTTATTTTAGTTACAGGAAAAAAAACACAATGTACACCCAAGTTCCAGATTTTCTTTTAAAAGGACAAATCTCACATTTGTGACCTAAATATGTTGAACACACTTATCGTAAGTATTAACCAAACAACATAGGGAAAACTGTAACAATGGGTCATGCTTACTGCTGGACTGTTATTCTGGATTTGTCAATGACCTTTAAAGACTCAAGCAAAGGTCCATTCATAGATTTTAAAGGTCCGTTTAAAAAAGTGCAACAGGAAATCAAGTTTACTATGGGAAGGGCGGGCTGACGCTTATTGTCCGAGGCACTTCCACCTACGCCACCACTTCTTCACATGACCACAGCACAGTCACAGTACTCTCCTCCTGTGGTGTCTCAAAGGTCTCGGACGCAACAATGCCTCTGAAAAATAGCTCTTCCTCTGATTATTAAGGTGGTGCTATGCATACCAGGAAATGTCCCACGGTGCACCCACCACCTCTATCACAATGTTAATGTCTGGGCTGCTCCATATGCATAAACCTGGAGGGGATCCAGATGTATTTTTAAACGATTTGCTGTGGCGACCTTGAGTTTCTGGATCTTATTGCAGCATCATATTCGTATACATTTTGCACCAAAGTCACAAATAAATTTGCCCTGATAAGCTTTCATATTCTAATGCAGTAGAGGTTACCGGCTTATGTCACACAATCTCCAAATTGTGAAGGCAATGCTGAACTTTTGTAAGTCCTAAACAAGCCTAACAGCTCCCTATTTCCTCTCTCCCCTGAGAGGGAAAGGTATGGTCGAGGGGTTGGTGGGAAAACAAAACTGATGAACTTCTTGTGTGGTGTAAGTATCCACTCTCATGTGGCTTGTCTACTAAATCTGAATCTCTCTCTGTGCACATATAAGATTTGTCAAATCACTTTTACATCACACACTGACACAATTACTGAAAGTTGCTTTGCATTTTGTGTCATTGCTTGGGTTATAATATTGAAGATGTTTAAAACTCCATACCCATCTTTTTGTCTCTACAATCAGTTCTCCTACTTATGAATTTCATCAGCTTGACTGAGACTGGAAAGCATAGAACCCAAGGCAGCAGGACTTGTAATTGTGGGACACTGTCCAAGTGGGTAAAAACCCCTGGTGGATCCTTCAGCAACAGTGCACCCTGCAGGTTGATTAAAACAGGAACAAGAACTGAAGCAACCAAGAGCAGCAAGAGATGCTGGTGATATTACTGTCAACTTTCCATAGCAAACTCCAAGGAGCAGGAAGACAAACACTCTCACACACAGCAAACACTGTGCTGGACACAAGAAAAGAAAATGTTGCGAACGCACTGACGGCACAGAGGTCCAAGGAGCGCAAATATAACAGAAATACAAATCGAGATGCTCGCTCTGCAAACAAATATACGTGCAGAGACGAGCACGTACATGCGTACAAACGCACATACACACAATTCCACATAGCAATGCCACCATGCTGTGCTTGGGAGTGGCTGCAGCGTTCCTGACCTCTCCCTTTCATCTCGGATCCAGTAACCAAACTGACTTTTCAACCCAGCCCCTTCAATAACACAGGGCCTAACAAGCTTTGGCTGTCTCTTTTATAAAACACGTAGATGTGACTGGCGCAACAACAAAAACTGTTGTGACTATGTGTGAAAAATGTGAAAAATCAAAAGATGAAATGAATTTGAGAGCATGAATGCTTCCATGCTCCTCCAAGTGTGGAGATCCCTTTAGCAGAAACATCCGGATGTCTATAGCATCTTCACTCTATTTGCTTTTTCGATTGTCTTGCTGTTACACGATGCCATTCATTGATGTTATTCTGTGCTTTTAAATCCATCCAAAGGCCCTGAGTAAAATTTTTCCATGTCAGTTTTCTGTTTCAAAGAGAACACGATGTAGCTTCGTCCGCTTTGGGAAACATTAAATTTCGTCCGCAGCTTTGTTGAGATAATACCATTCAAAGCCAGAGGAGAGAATCCAGAGAATGCTCTTATGTTGTCACCTCAAAGGGGGTAAAATTTTCTGTTTTAGAGACAGATGGGCTGGTAACCCTTTCACACCTATCTGGCCACAGAGACCTTTACGAGGACTCTGCTCTTAGATATCCAGTCGGTGTGTCCAATCTCTGTGTAATTCCCGGATCCGGTTGTTCTGCACATTTCACGCCAAGTGGGGAGGGGTTAAGGCCGTGACCTCCCGCCGTCCCATAACTCACAGGATGGGTCGGGAGAGGTGGCAGGTACCCGCAGATGAAAGATAACAACAAAGAGATGTTTAGCATGACGCATGGCGGTGCAGTCAGGGCCCCAGAGGATGATGGGATGGCAAGGAGTGACAACTTGTGGGCCTGTGAAGTTTGAGGTTTGTCTGTTTCTGCCATCAGGGAAAACGGCCCCACCCTGTGACAGCTAAGTGACAATCTGCCCGTTAGGCTGGGCATACCAAGAACTCTGAAGCACGGCTCATTTATCACCTTTACTGATTTCACCATGCAGATTTGACAGACCGGGATCGAGTTAGGGCAGGGGCACTCCCCATGGTGCCTGTCAGTGGGCATGCTGACTGACAGATAAACAGATGGCTTTAAGTAGATAGGCAAGACAATGACACATGGGTTTAAAAAATAGCAAGCCTTTAAAAAGAAACTCTCTGCTGACTGGCTAAAAGAATAAAAAAAAATCCAAATAGAAGTCGTAAATATGTTGCTTAAGCAAAAAGCATATTAATCTGTCTTGAATACTCGAGGCAGGGGCCTTAAATCTCCCCATTTTTCATCCACACAAGAGGCCTCTCAAAGACATGAATGATTCATCTCTCCAACTCCATTTGGACAGGAAGTGAAAACAAATGGAGGTAGCCCCCCCCTCCCCCCCCCCCCAGAGAGCCCAGGGGTCTGCAGCGGGGCTGGATGAACAACACTGAGAACACCAGGCTAAACCCACCAAGCCTTGTGTCTCAGCTGCAACAGGAGCCAGATTCCCCCTCTGGGCCACTGTTCTCCTCCTACTATCTGTACAGAGAGAAAATATTCCTCACACATTCACCACTACTACCCACTCCTTTATTCAGCAACAGCCCCAAATCTGCACCGTGAGAACAACTCTGACTTTTGCACCCTGGAGAGGTCCATCATCAGTTTGGATTGATTCAAATGTTTTCTGCAGATGCAATGCACCTGCTTTGAGCAAGGTTGCCATTAATAAATTGTAACTGCAAAAAAAACCCAGAAAAAACAAACTAAGAGTGAGGAAAAAACTTTGGATAGTTTTGTGGCACCTGGGCTACATTCAGTCTCCTCAATGTCTGCTGTACAGCCACACTCCTTCGCTTCCACTGGCGCAGCGGCGGCCAAGAACAGCAAAATAAATAAAGGTGTGAACATGATTCCTCTTTTTCTTGTCCATGACAACACACTGAGATAAAACCCAGAACTGCACTCCCCAGGACTGCTTCTGTTTAATCTCAAAACACATACAACACAGTCAGAAGAGACTAATCAGAAACAGAACTTTGAGGGGATGAACAGTATAAAGCTGAATTACTTACATTGAAGAAGGGATAAAAAAAAATCATCTGCTACAAGGTTTGCTATTAATGAATCAGTGAGTTTACAGGCTTCAAGTGGAGGACATCACTCAGTAGCTGCTCAGCAATGATTCTTCAACAGATGAGATGATGTTAGTATTCATAATATTCCTTAATATTATAAAGAGTATGGTCTAGACCTGCATTGTATAAAGTGTCTTTAGAAGACTTGTGTTGTGATTTGGCACTATACAAATAAAACTGAATTGAATTGGTCTTAGTTGACTACATTTTCTAAGATCACCTGTGAATATGCTGTCCCCTTGCCAGATTAACAAGACCCACAACCATCCACACCACACCCAGTCCGGTCATGTCATAAGTAATTTCCTGTAAAGGATCAATAAAGTATCTATCTATCTACAGTAACTTAACCTGGTATCTCCAACATGTCACCTGTTTGATAGCCAAGAAAAATAGTCCTTACAAGTTGTCGACAGTGTGTTTTGCAAGGATTGAAATTTGTTGAGAAAAAATGTGATATGTCGACTTATTAGGAAAAAGAACCCAAATTTAAAGATAAGTTAAAGTTTACGGTGGCGATGGTTTATTCTGCTCTCGTGGGTACCTCGTGTGGATTATAGTGACGACAGTTGGCTAAAAAAGTCCTTAAAGTCTTTTATGTAATAAAGCCAGCGTTGTGCTCCAACACATATAATTGCTGGTTTTACCCTGTCATTTAAGCTTCCTGTATCGTACCCATGAAGAGCACGTAACAATGAGCCGCTGCAGAACAGAGACCAGCACCTTCCTCTGGGCATCAACAACACCCCTCCCCCTGCAAAAACTCACTGACCCAAACCCATTTTTTCCAGTCTAAGAGAAATGTCAAGTCTAGTCCTAGAACTCGTCTCTTTGAAGGGAACATAGCAGCCAAATATAGTCTGCTAGCCTCTCCGCCTCCTGACATACATCAAGCTCTACGGGTTCTGCTAACGGCGGTTAATTTTGGTCAGCTGCCATGTCGTCGCTTACTATTAAACATCATAACTATACAAAGAAAATTATAACCAAGCAGCGGAGTGTACGCTGTTGCCTGGTAACCTAATGCCATGTTGGGGATTCATCTTGTTATGGAACAGAAAACACTTAGAGCCAGAGCCAATAATAGATCCTGGACCACACAAAAAATAGTTTAAGGGTGTCAACAAGCGTGGCCAACACCAAGCTGAGAAACATATCATGAGAGATGTATGTTCAAGAACCAGAGCTCACTTCTAAGTGTGTGCTTTTAAGATTTTTTTTCTAAGTGTTTCTGTAATTGGAACCACTGGGGGATTTATATAATTATTATTCATCTGTCATTTTTTTTCAAGTGAAAATGATGGATGGAATGAGAGCTTATTTCCAAGTGTGAAATCCAGCTAAAGAACACATTATGCTGACTGGCGCTGGGTGCCGGATACTAATTACCAAAGCTGTCTCTAAGTCTTTTGGATCTTACAGAATTACGCAAATTGCCCCCTCCCTAGAAGTATCTGCATCACGACAGATTGGCAAGAGCAACACGCAGATTTTTACCTGTCACGGCATGACAACAACATACTATTTAAAACTCAGTACTTTGCAATACTCCATGCACATGGTTGGTTTTAATATAGTTTTTCATGCGTGCCACACGAGAACATTACATCGTATGACTAGATGTCCTAACTGTATCAGAAAACGTCTTGAGCTTGGTGTTATGAGTCTTTTGGGGGTCATATATTTACCCATAATTGCTGTATAGATACACAGTACGTCATCATGTGTCTATTGTGAGCTATGTCTTACAGTATAACTGTCTCTCCATGAACTCATGAATTATAAAGCAACATCAGATGAACTGTTGCATAAGAGCCATGACCTGAAACAACATGCATTCACTGTGAGCTGTAAAGGTGTGGTTGGTACAACATGCACAACCTCATCATAATAATCATTTATTTAGCATTATTTGACAAATTAAAGTCATGTGCTTAATATATAAACGGATATAACTGGGTCCCCCCCCCCCACACATACTCATAATGCACTATGACACTATGAGGCTAATACAATGAAAGTCTAAAGTGTTATAAACAAATAAATAAAGAAGACCTCCGTGTAAAAACAACCTGTCAGTGTGAGATTCGTGACGCACTATTAATGTGTTGTGACATTATCTGTCACTAATGTCAAATAAAATTGGACTCAGTTTTATTTTGGGAAGACATCATTTCATTTATGGAGGTTTCTTAATTAGAGCATAGCACCCTTCTCCACTGATGCCAATAAATACGACGCAATAACGCTGCTATTTAAAAGCTACCATGTACTGACAACCTTGTTTCTTAGTGATTCAGTAGCTCTTTCATAAAGCAAATAGTCCTGTTACTTTTCATGTTCGCATGTTGGTTTTAACATTTTGTTGCACTCACACATCTGTACACAGACACTCACCTACTGTACACACCCACACACTATATGAACACACGCGACTTTCAATTGTGTTTCTCCAAATATTCATTCGTGCCCATTTGAAACAGAAGATTGGCTCAATCATTTTGTCATGTCATACTTTAACGTCATCCAGCACGAAACGCCACAGCATTCTTTCTGTGCGATTTCTGCTGCGTGACATGAAGGCTGCCTTCACGCCGTCACGGTCAGTCAAGGATGCCACACAAACACAGGAAACAAATCCACAGTGACAAAGCGCAATTCATCACTTTCAACACTTTGGCTGCGAAAAAAAAGGAAAAGGCATTGTATCTTCTCCACTTCAATAAAGCAGCTCAATCTCGCTCCTTATGTCATCTCTGCTAGTAGCTCTATAGAATATTTATATTGGTACAAATCTGCAAGATGCAAACTTTGGAACAACAATAATAATCCTCTATGGTTAACATGCATTACACAGCAGGGATGTCATGAAACATGCTACTTCTGTGAACGCTGCCTGCCAATTGTATGGCCCAACATGCCAACTTGTCAGGTCCAGTGAATAATTCACAGATGCCTGCCAAGATTTCTTCTATCGAAAACATTTTGTCTCATTAACACATTCATTGGTACTATGAAATTATGTGTTAGGCTAAGTGTAAGGTGCTGTTAAAATGACTTTCTCTCCCTGACACAGCTCAGATGGTACCTGCCCCCTCAAGCCATCTGAGCAGTGTAGACATCTGTGAGCGGTAACCTGCCAAGAACAAGTCTAATGTAAAAATATTATAAATATTCTGAAATGGAAAGACAGCTGAAGGGTAATTCGCAGTGGCTGTGAAAGGCTTTCATGTCAAGTATGAGCACTGTTTTTCTTGTGTCACTGTCTAAGTGAAAATGTCATGTGGACACTGGAGGGTCTGTGGTTCTTATGTTTTCTTATTACCTTGCTGAGAAGAGACTGAAATGCTGTCACCATATGACACCTGTGGAAAAAGCACTGGTGACCAAAGCCTTCATACAAGAGCCATTTCAAATGTAACACATCTGCTAAAAGTTTTTGTTGGACTGACAGGGTGTCCTGCAAAACAACTGAGAACCAAACTAACTTTACAATCCTCATTACAGCAGCTGCACTGTTAATTAACTTTCATTTAGTTACTGGCATGTCAAATGATATTTAACATAGATAATAAGTTCCTTACCTTTGATTTGGCGCCGTCATGTCTTCATCTGTTTGTGTTTGCAGGTTCTTCAGTATCTGTAAAGGCAAAACATGCAGTAGCTGTCTAATTCTTAATCATACGTAGTACATTGTGCAGCTAATTTCTGTTGATTATGCATATGACAAACATATTAGATTACCGAATCAATAAACAGACTTTTTAAAGAAATGGAATCATATTAAATTGAGAAAAAAAGAAGCTAAAAGCAAAAGTATGTACAATACAGTAAGAAGTCAAATGTTAAGTATGCTCATAAACAGTGGATATGGAACATGGGGTATGAAATATTCAACAATATGGATCATAGCAATACAGAACAAAGTCTAATATAGACAATGTAAAGGATAGAATTACAGTATTAAAGCATTCAATGTAATCAGTGGTAGAAAGTAATTAAGTGCATTAACTTAAGTGCTGTCAATTTTGAGTCACTTGTACCTGTATTTCTGTATTATGCTACTCGGTACCTCTGAGTAGATTTTACATGCAAACCATATGTGCAGTAGTATGGTGCACTGTGATAGATTGATCTACACAACAATGCGTAATGGAATTACAATTAGGTCCAATTTGACCAACAACAAGAACAAAGTACTGCTTACATGTGCATGCAGCAAAAATAATGATCCAATAGCAGGCTGTACTAATATAACAGTGAAAGGAGGCATTCTCTATTATGAGTACATGTTTCTTGGCACTTAATACTTCTTTACTTTTACTTGATTAAAGTTTTTAATGCCAGACTACTTGTAATGGGTTATATTCAATATATATGTTCTATATGGTCAAGGAGCCTAAATGAACAATGAGCCTAAAAAAATGAATGTAACACTTCGTCCACCACTGGATATAATTTCATGTAAAGCAGTGCATGTTATTTAAGTAGAGGCTCACAGTGTGCTGTCATTTATGGCTCTACAATGACTAGTTGACTCATAGTTGTTCAAATGTTCTGATGAAATGATCTAGTCACTGTTAGGGCCTGGTTTCTTTTCAGCTCTTTCAGAATATTAGTCAAATCCAGTCATGCGTAGTCTGTGACAAGGGGTGATGCAGCCTCGTTAATTGACAAGTTTTTGAATAAGGACTTTCACACTTCAGCCACGTTTGGTGAGATCATACATCCGTAAGCAAGTCTATTTATAGATGGCAGTCTGCACTACAATTCCCTGCGTCTTGTAACACATAGCCTGCGACAGCTATGATGGTGTGGTCCGTCAGTAGTTAGGCAAGAAACATTTCCATTTCTGTGGAGAATGTGACAGCTTTTTCTGACACAGACTGAAGAATATTTAGGATTTAGGATGCTGGTTTAAGGGCTTATTTCAACTCAATGGTGTGTCAGTTAGGACAGATGAGCACATACAGGAGGTTTCCACTAGAATCCTTTTATTATAAGAATGTTGAAACTGGTTGCATCTGATAGCAAAGAAAAGCATAAGAATATAACTAGACATAATGTCCTAATTCCATGATTCATTCAAACAATTAATAATCCGAAAGGTCATTTAACTTCAAATATAAACACCTTAAACCTAATAATCAACAAATAAATATAAACAGAAAACGGATCATCACTGAAAACTGAATTATTATCAACTAAGGTCATTTTAAAGGCCTTCAAATCAAAGCAACTGACATCAGGTACTCAGTTCAACATTTTGAGGAAGGCTGTGGCATCCACATGCTTCTTTGTTCTCCAGAGGACAAAAGGGATGGCCACATGTGGCCTGATTACTATATAGCCTCTGGGTGCCACCCATACAGGAAGAGAAAGGCAGGTCGGGGTGGCTGGGGAGTGACCATACAGGTAGAGGGAAACAGGTAGAGAGAGGGCTTGGGGGATTTTCTACACAGACACTTCAGATCCACTTTCACTGGTGGACACAAGTGAAAGTGGCATTACAAAATGACCACCTGTGACCACAGACCCCACCCCTAACTCATATGTGTGTGTGTTAATCTGAACTAGGCCTATGTGTTACTTGTTATCCTTTATAATTACTTACTGTTCAAGAACATGGAATTATGTTGGTGGAAAAATGCTATGCAATTTTAGAAACATTTTTGCATATCGTGAGTCATATTTGGGCACATATAGGCAATAAGGCAGGGTGATGCAGCAGTGGTAGGAGAGTAAAGTTTGCCAGATATGACAATTTGGCCAAAAAATGACTTAGGCAATTATGCTATTAGGCTAACGATATATATCATGCTACTCTCCTAGCATACTTAAACACAAGGAGGCTTAAGTGGCTCCCTATGATAGTCGCCTACCTGGAGGACAAGGTTGAAGGTTTGCACCCTGATAAGATTGGAGGACGTGTGATGTAGCGGCTTGACAACCAAGCTATAAATAGTAGGACGATATAAAATCCCCGTCGAGCTATAGGCAGACTGAGCATCATGTCCACTGCACTGTCCTCTGGTCGTCTCTGTGGTGCAGACTGAGGAACCTGTGCTCAGCAGGTGCAGCCTTAACAATCACCTGAATCTGACTCAGTCTGGTGATGGACTGTTTACCGGTGCTACTGTGCAAACCTCCAGCTTCAATAATGAACTGTATTACATGCAAATCAGTTTATATTATTTTAAACTATTCCAGTAAGTTCTCCTTTACGTAACAGTAGACGATTAGGAATCATGGAAATAGAGGTGCACTCAAGTAGCTCGCTGCTTGTATAGAGGCTCTCATTTGCTTGTCATTGCATAACACAGAATTGCAAAATGTTAACGCTAAGACAGCTGCATCTGCAGACTACAGTTTGCAGTGATGCGCCTCCTAAAAATAGCACCTGTAGCATCCACAAGTGCACTAGAAGAATATTAAAATGGAAGCAGCGACACCTACTGGTCACACTGCTCACTGCCATCAGCTGTGACTCCACTGAGACGACTGAGAAGAGTTTGTCATATCAGTTGCTGCTGTGCAAAAATAATAATATATGAATTGTAAATTTATTCTAAATTTATTCAGATATTTCCAGTGGCTTCACACATGCTCAGACAGAGTTGATCATGCCAGTTATTAAAAAATTGAAAAGAAGAGCAACTGTGTGCGATTGCACTGGATCCCCTAATTTCTAAGCTAAGAGGCAACAATAAGCTGTGAACCTGCCACCGAGCACTTTCCCACTCTTCTGGTTACATGAATACATAGTGGCAGGAATTCGAGTTTTAAAAAAAATGGAGAAGCTTTTATCTCAACCAGGAGCAGAGCCTGTGTGATTAGCAAAGATTATATGCAGATTTGTCATCGTCATAAATCTACAGCTGTCCACGGTCTCACATTTTTATTTGTCACTTCAAAGCATTTCTCAGTGCCTCTCCTTAGTTTACTGTTTGGCCCAGAGGACAAATGTCTTCCCTTCAGGAGAAGAACAAAGCACCTCCCTCGTCTCTGTTCACCTGTTTCCCACATCACTGCTCATCAAATACCACAGCAGTTTGGATGTTTGCATACATCTCCATCCAGCCTTGTTCACCATAGAGATGCTTCTTGAAATATTCTGAGATTTGACTTATGTCTGTTTACGCCTTACCATGCCTACCCTTCCTTTAGGCTTTCAGGAAACAGTATATGACAAGTGTGGATTTATCTGCTGATTATCTCTATGGTTCTACATTACCACTTCAGGATTAGTGGTGGGAAATGGTGAGCTGAAGTTCTCACTCCTCCTGACTTGCCACTGTCCTGCAGCAGCTGGGAATGACCAAGTGGGGGACACCACTTTCAGCCGAGGACCCCGACCGTCCAGCTGTTTGCTATTCCTCATCCTGACGGCTGGACAGACAGGGGCACAGCCCAGCATCAGAGAATCTGAGGCGTGATCCTGCATGCATGTCTTTGTTGCTGTCTCACTGCCGTGCAGGAGCCCACAGCTGGCACCTGGCCGCTAAGGACCATGTCATTTCTCAGCCAGAGGGCCAGTCAAGAATGTCAGGACCTCTGCTTCCTCACAAATATGCAGACATCTAATTGTCAGCATATTATAGTGTAATTTTTGCATTTGTTACGGCAATAGTAATGTTTGGCCATAGCAGGTTCATCAACTGATGCAGGAAAAGGGCTGACACAAGAGTGTTTAAAAAGCTGAACTGAGTGTACTCATCAATGTCACTTCTCTGTGATGGATTGAAGGTGAAGACGATTAACAGCATTCACCTTTTTAAAACTTTGAATTGTCTCTTTTATGCTGTTCCGAACTTATTTAGTTGTTGCTTTATGCTGTATGTTTATAACTACTGGAATGCATTTATGATCAGTTTGGATAAAAATATTACTTTCAATAAATGACTGTGTAGGACTTCATGTGAAGACAAATGTCACAGGTTAATATTTTGTTATGTGTCTGGTCATTTTTCATTATTTCTATTAATGTCACTACATTGCTCAGTTTTAGTGGGCAGTGAACCTAGAGCAAAGAATTAAAAGTGGTTTTGTTATATGACATGTTTGAATAAAGAAACTCTACAAAACCTTTGAAAAGCACCTGTAGAAGATTCAGGAAAGTGCATATTAACCTTCCTTTCTCTCCCCACTCTCTCTTTATCTCTCACACACACACACACCCACAAGGGGTCCTGTAAACAAGAAGGATGTAAACACAGGGTCAGGGTGCTGTTTTAAAAAGGGGTGGAGGTATGTGAGTATACATCTGTTTACTCCATTTATTCATTTATTCCTTTGTCCACTGTTTCTCCTCACTCCACCTCAGCCTCCCCAGTGAGAAAGTATTCCTCCTGAGGTTACTGTGGTCCTCAGGGGGCTTAAAGACAGATCCAGGAGGATTACCCCCAGCAAATTCGACCAACCTACACCCAAAATCATCAACATAGCTGCCACAACCTCTTCCCTCTCCCCTCTCTTTGTATCCGATGTCTTGAAATGTGAGACTACCCTGGAAAGTTGCCTGGTGAGCATAACTCACATTCTTTCACAAGACCCCACCACCTCCCTCACTCACATAACTGTACTACTGCCACACTGCTTTTTTATTTCTTAATGGCACAGATGCCACTTGGTGGAGAGTAATCACAAGGAGTAATCATCTCTGTGCAGCCACATTACAGCTATAATGAATAAGTTACAGCAGCTGCTTGCTTATTTCTAAAATGTTTCAATGGGGAAGCGGCATGAGGATTTTAATCAGCACCAAATGGGATAATTGTCTGTAAAACATCTGGTTGTTTCAACAGAAAGAGAACCTGCTTAAGTATGTCCCCTAGTGTTTTAACTCTGCAGTAGTTACATTATCATTATGCTACATTAACATTGTTCTTGTTTTATTTCTGCAAAAATCAAATAGCTTGCCACAACAGTCTATCTGTACAGTAGATTAGATATATTTTTTCCTCTAGTAACATACAGTTCTGAAATGCTGCTCTTTGAACTTTTGTAACTCAGTGTACTGTCTGCAGCAGAACCACTGAGTCACTGAGTGCACCAGAAACAGACAGTTTTGTGTCCAAGCCTTTTGGTACTTTTCCATAACATCATCCCTGCTGGTCCTGTCTGTGGTATTTTCACCATACAGAGGAAATCACTGTCCCACATCTATCAGCTGTTGTGGCTTTAAAATTCCATGAGAAATTCAATTTTTTAAGAACAGACATGCTTATTTTTCAAGATTATTAATGCACAACTTTTTCTTTTTCAATCAGATTTTAGTCTAAGCAGAAATTAGTTTATAATCATGGATGGATAGTCAGAAATGATCAACACTTACATATGTACATATGTTTGTTCAAGCTGTTTTTACTTAATGCAATCTTATTAGCAATTTTATGACAGGAATTGCAAGAGGTTGCATAAGTCACACAAGTCAACAATACTCTCCAATTCACCCTGTCATTTAAAAATGTCTTAATGACAAGCAATACGTACAGATATTGACATTTAAATTGATGAGAGTTTACATACTGTATTTGTATTTTTCATTTAAAGTTCAATTAGATTTTCCATCAGTTAAAAATGTGCTTGTAGTTGAAGGGTCAGTCACTAGAGGGCCATATTCCACCACAGTTTGGTGTTAGGCCACAAGACCTGAAACACTCTCAGGATTTAAAACCCACCAACCGGTGGGCTTGAAAGAACTGACTTTACTCTGAAATGGTCATTGTGACTTATATATGTCAATTATATATGTGAAACTAAACTATGCATTGTGGGTGCAAAAAAATTATTACCATTGTGATCATGATGGTGAAAAGGAAGAAGAAATTTGTTTTTGACAGATATTTTAAAACTGCTGCTAAAGACATGTGAGACCACTGGGCCAGGAGGCAAAGGCAGAAGAGTATGTCTGTATAAGCTGCCATATATAGCCTCAGAGTATGGGCTGCTGAGATATATCCTTCTATATACTGCTGTTTTTAGAAGTAGATAAATAGCGTTTATACAATTTGTTTTGTCATAGGAAGATGTCACATTTTCACTAAATTAAATTAAAGTTAGCATCTTTAAGAGTATTACTTCATCAGCTGGCAATGTGAGCACAAAATCTTAATAATTACATAATATAAGATAATTTTCTGGATTCGAGGGGCTTAATTAATAATGTAGCATGTTTTTGTGTGTGTCAGCATGGTACTGACAGTATATTCATATGGATATAATAATTTATCCCATTGACTCTATTGAAGTTGCTCTGCAGCCACTTGCAACATGATACTCGCTTTTTTATGCAACTTTAACATGAGTCACGTTGTTTAAATAGATAAAATAAATAAACATCTGTTACTGAAAAGTCGATCAAGCAACATAGCTCGATATGATTATTCAAAAATGTTTTTATAATGTGCATTAATTGCATGCTGGTTAAATAGTTAAATCCTTTGTTACAAAACATCTAAATTTAATATGATACGAGACAGCAATGCAATATTCAACACAGTGCGTCTGTCACAGGGCGTTGTTAGCAACAACCAATCACCAGCTCCCGTACTTGAACGTCAATCGGCTTTGACCTATTGGATCGCAGATACTTGGGAGGCGAAGTACGGTGGCGGCAATGTTATGGAGTTTCCGCTACTCCTCTGCTTCCATGCCATCAGGTTAGGAAGCTAGCAAGAGAGCTAAGCTAGCGTCACGCAGGGCCTCCAGCAGACCAGCGGGAGAGCTACCAAGATCAGACACTGCTGTTCGGAAACAGACAAAAAGCCCTTTATGAATCTGCATGAGAACAAGTAAAATCCCAGAAATATGGTGGTTCTCAAAATTCGAGACCAGGTAAGAGATCGTTGCGCCAAAAGCGGACCTAAGTTTAAGCTACTGTTGGATGCTAACGCTAGCTAGCTGCCCCTATTTCAACATTCGCCAGCGGAATGTAATTCGAGTTTCTCCAGCTATTCTCCGAAACGGAAGCTTTTCTTTAACCGTTTCACCAAACGTGTCAAAGCTTGAAGTTCAATTGTCACTCAGGAGGTGAAGTTTACGTACGGGACTGTTGGATAAATCGCATTGGAGTCATGTTTTTTGGCGATAATGAGAGCATCACATTTACATTGAGACACATGCTCCTGAGTTGTAGCCAGCTAATGATACCGTGTTTATCTCCAGCAATTAGCCAGAGCCTTCGGGAAATGCTACTAGCTGCTCAGTTGGGAAGTCACTAGTTAGCATGTTGTGACTAAACAATGCACATTCGGGATTGTATGGCCACTTCCAAGTGATTCTATGATCTAATAATAGCCACAAAATCTCTGTGAGAAGATCAAGTTACCAAAACATCCAAAGCGATCTGTTGATTGTGACGTTACTGTGGCATCGGTATGTTAGCTACCTCAGCTGCTGATGTTTAATGATACCTGTGAAACATGTAAACACATAAATAATGTTGTAGTCGTGCACCAAACTAAATGTCTAATCTTGTTTTAATAGCACCACCGTGTTGAAGTGGGAATCTGTCAGGGGCTTTGTGTCCTGCTCAGTTTCTTCTCATTTTCTCCATGTTTATTTTCTAAAGCAGCTTTGTCACACTGTTATGTCCTTGATCAGAAGCCTCAAGTGTTTGTCCCCTTGTTAATAATTAACCCCTTCTATTAGCTATTTAGGAAGTACCAGAAATATTTGTGCTACATGACTGTTATACATGCACATAAACTGCTGTGTAATGGTTGGGACAAATGTATGAAGTGACTTGCAATGTGACAGGCAGCATTAGACGTGTGTCCTCTATATCAAGCGCTTGCCACCTACTTGTGAAAACGAGAATAGCTTTCTGTTATCATTTGAGCGCTGTGAGTTTTGCACATGCCTGCTATTCTTGTAACATATGTACGTGCACGCTTGTTTCATTGTGTGTGTGCTTGAATGATGGTGTACCTGGGCTCGTGTGAAGCGGTGGAGAGCTGTCTCCATGGTGATGGTATTAACTAGGCTGGCTCGTATGAGAAGAGGAGGTGCACAGTCCTGCAGCCACAGAGGCAGAGAAAATCTCCTACACCAGTCGTGCAGGGCTGGAGAACTGAGAAAAACAAAATGCAGCGGGATACACAGACATGGTCCAAATGAAACCGTGTCCGAAGCACAAGCGCCTGCTTGTTGCCCTGAATTCAGTAACCCAGTAACTCTAACTACTGTTGCCCCTTGCAGATATTCATGGGCATTATAATGAGTGAATGAGAGGATTGTGTTATGTTTTTAAAAAGCCACTGTAGGCTACAGTCCCTGGATGGTAGCCTTTGTCTTGTTTATTCTAAATACTGACCGGGCGTCAATCCGAATGGTGAAATGCATCAAGTGGCTCACATTTGTACGAAGGCACAGCTTATCTTACCTGATGGCTTTAGTGTACTTCAAGGGGAAATTCAAAGCCATGCCACCATTGTTTCTTGTTCACAATAGATTTTTACTTTTTCATTTTACTATGTTTGACTTTTAGGTTTGTTTAATCCTGAGGTTTATTGCATGCTTTCCGCTAACTCTTAAAACCTAGAGTATTATTTGAATGACACTGGATAACAATGTGGTTGTGAGTCATCGAAACACATTGGCAGGCAGTATAGCTTGTTCTGTTTGATATGGTTTGTAAAGAATGTGGCTCAAACTCTGCCATATAAACGACAGGTCTTTTATACATGAAGTCTTACATGGTTGCACGTTAGCTAATTAGCTTGCCAGGCAGCCTGCTGGGTTTAATGAAGGATGAAGTCTTAATGAACAAATGCACCATGCATGCTGCATCATCCTGTCTCTGTGTTAGTCACTATTGAAGGCAGACACATGCAGTACAAGATAATATGGGTTTTCATTGCAGCAGGTGATTTTAAAACCAAACCCTCCCTGCATCTTCATCTCACGCTTTGTTTTGGATACATGGGTGCACATTGTCCATTCAAGGGTTATGATTGCTGCCATGTAATGCTAGTGCTTGATAACAGCTCACAAGATACACAATGTTTAAGTGGAAAAAAAAACTTTTAACTGTAGTCATAAGCCCACCCTACCTTAATTTGTTTTTTAAACTTGACTGAAGTCAGGGAAGAGTTAAGTTTTAGGGCAAGTCAGGAATGTTCCATCTGGGTCTTTCATGGGTAACCTGTTGCAGCCTCGTGAAGGGATCCCCATCCGTGCCAGCCACACGATCAGAGGTCCTCTGCTGATGTTCTGTTTGATCAGTGTAGCAGTGATGGACACGACATACATGGATGTCCATTAGCACACTTAATTATATAATTTGTGACTGTTTTTTAGGTGCATTGATTTCAGACTTTTCCCCACATCATAAGTCAAGTAAGTACTTACTTACTAAGTACTAACTACAGCCAGTTATAATACTGGCTAATCACAAAAAAATATCACCAGCGGACATTTCACAAACAGGCAGTTAGTTACCTGCTTGGTGCTGGTGCCTGCTTGGTGTCAAACCAGGCCATCCAGCGTGTCCACATTTGGGGCAAATTTAAACTTTACAGACGAGTGAGTGATTTATACGAGCTGTTAGTCAGAAGTAGAAGCGTTGGCAATTGCAGCTGCAGCCAGATATTGAAGTTATCACTTTGTTGTCATAAGGCTGACAGTTGTGAAAATGTGGGCAGCTACAGGGATTCGATGTTTTAGGTGCCCTGTCAAGTTTTAGGTCTGCTGTGTTGGAACATTGGGTTTTCAGTGCCAACTCACGATTCAGAGGCAGTGTAACCGTTATAAGATAGTCTTGTCTTACAGGAAGTGTTGACCAAATTCTGCAACAGTGTCACAATAAATAACTTCAGTTACCTGACGTGGGTAAATATTCATTTAAATCTTTAATGTTTCAGCCGCATATCCTAAAAA
This sequence comes from Centropyge bicolor, assembly GCA_037975185.1. Taxonomy (NCBI): domain Eukaryota; kingdom Metazoa; phylum Chordata; class Actinopteri; family Pomacanthidae; genus Centropyge; species Centropyge bicolor. Next base: position 9,990 of record JBBMOC010000038.1, on the reverse strand, counting down.
CACTGTTACTCTTGAGTCTTATTTGAGTTTGTTTAAAATGAAAATAAGAAAAAATATCTTGGTATGTCCAATATTTTTTGCTGATATTGGCATAACCCAACTTCTCAGTAGTACTTTTCCTGTGTATACACCCCTAAGAAGGGCGGGGACAACTTAACTACTTTTTAAGAAGCCAGGACAGGAAAGTCATGATCCACAAAAGTCGGACTCCACAAAGAACTTCAACAGTTTTCTCTTTAACTTCAGTTTTGCTTTGGAAACTTTTGGCTTTTTATCAACTTTGTCGCCTGTTGTCACGTTGGATGTGGTGAACCAGATCAGCTGTGGACGGTTTCCTTTTTTCCCCGCTTCGGTCTCTGTTGAAGATGCAGACAGTCACAGGCAGTTAGTCATGTTAAAGTTGAAATTATGTCGAGGACGGACTTGACATCAGTTATTTGCAGCACAATGCCGGACTATTCCGTCAAAGATTGTGATATTTCTCTCTGTGCTGTTGGATAGATGTGCTTTTGCTTGCCATCAGACTGTAATCACAGAACAGAATTAGAAAGTGGTTGCTCAGCACTTGTCAGTATCAATCCTGACAGTTTGCCCGCATCATTCTCTGAGTTGAGGAGTCATCATTTTGTTAAATGTGAATTTGAGTGTCTGTAGCAGCAACGCTTTTTTCTTTTTGCTATGCATCAGTCAGTTTCTTTTTAAAGGGGTTTAATCAAGAATATTTGGAGACTTTTTAGCAGCTTATGCATGGTTGTGTAATCTCTGAGCAAATGAGCCGTGTGTGCATTGTGGTGCTTGACGACGAGGATCCTGAAGTCTCTATAAGGTCTAAGGTCTCCAAGGTCTGAATGGGTATTGTTTTCTCAAATTTGACCCATACTGTTGCCATTTCAAGTCTGACAAACAAGGTTTTCACTCATAGGCCGTGAAAGTCTGGGAGGGTGTTGCATGTGAACCAGAAAAGCCGTGAAACTCAGCTGCTTTGACACAGTCTCTTTCTTTTACAGCCTGCTTTGCTGAAAGCTATTTTCAATGTGGACCCCGATGAAGTACGCTCGCTCATATTCAAAAAGGAGGATGTGAATGCACAGGTAATCCCAACAGACTCTCACTAATCTCTGCATCTGTTTCCTCATATTATTGCTATATTTTAAAAAACATCCCATCGGCAATGAATTTAAAACCTCTAATGAATAATTGTCCTTGAAAGGCCAAATATAACTCTTTCAGTTAATAGCTGCCGAGTACAAAAAGCACGTAGTTCGTTTTTACAGTTCCCATGGTCTGATCTGGCTCTGCTTATTTTATTGCATTCCATACCATTACTGCTTTGCTTGGGTGTTTGTTTCAAAATAAGGCTAGTTTGTACTTGCTTGTGTTTCACTGGAAGGCATTTCAAGTCACTAGATTTGTGCTAGATCCACTTTTTGTTATGAATGGTGACTTTGTGCTTGTCAACATTTAATTTCTCTCTTTCCTTTTGTAATGTTACAAATAATAAAGGACATATTAAACTGTGGTTTTAATGCACTACAGATCAGGATCATGTTAACATGTATAAAGTAAAGAAGGGATACATGGAGAAGATGTAAATACAAACTGCTTTGTTTCTGTTCACTTCTTGCAGGACAATGAGAAGCGAACTCCGTTGCATGCTGCTGCTTATCTCGGAGATGCAGAAATCATAGAGCTGCTGATTCTTTCAGGTTTGTTAAGTCAAATACAATCATATGAATTTCATTTGTCCTTGCGGTGAAGAGTACTACAGATGTAGATCTACCTGAAAGCAAAACAGTTGATGAAACCAATATTGGATTAGTGTTATGGTTTTGTTGTGTTAGCCATTCATTTATTCACAGCAAAGAGCAGAAATAATGTAACTGATGTCACAATGTGAGCTTGTTGAAATATTATTGTTAATATGTGACATATGGTCAAATTCCTTATACCAATTTCTGAAGGTGGTTTGAGTTCTTTTCTTTGATTCTTTGTGATATTTACGTCCACTGAAATCTTTGAAAATCACCTCAAAAGACATGATCACCTTTGCTCTACATGCTGTACATGGAAGTCCTGACGGACTGGTTTGTCTGTTCCTGGTATTAAAGGGAGCGGTAAATTATCATTAGTATTAACTTGAGAGCATAATGACACAATTAAACATGACACAGAATATTGCTATGCATAGCTGGCCAGATGGTGCATCTGCTTTTAATACTATAAAATACCTCTGTATGCACCCTTTGCAGTCTGCTGTGCTCAAAACAGGACTTCACAATTGTCATGTTGAAATATTCCACTAGATTCCACGTAACTGCATGACCTTACACAGTCTGACAGCCAGTGTCCTCTGAATTGTAGGTGCCAGAGTAAATGCCAAAGATAACAAGTGGCTCACTCCTCTGCACCGGGCTGTGGCCTCCTGCAGTGAGGTATGTGCATGTTCCCCTGTATAACACACACTGTTGCACACTGTTTTAGTAAATGGCACAGAACTTAAACCTACATGCGATGACTTCTTGCAGGAGGCTGTCCAGGTGTTGCTTAAACACTCTGCAGACGTAAACGCCCGAGATAAGAATTGGCAGACGCCACTTCACATCGCCGCAGCCAACAAGGCTGTACGTTGCGCGGAAGCCCTTGTCCCACTACTCAGCAATGTGAATGTGTCCGACAGAGCGGGCCGGACTGCGCTGCACCATGCAGCCTTCAGCGGTCATCTGGAGGTAACGTTAAGCCCAAAGTATCGTGTGATTCAGCTGTGAGCTGTATTTGAAAAAGTGCTTTTAATGCCCCTTGTATTGATTTATTTATACCTTAATGGAAAGAAATGGCAGTACATTTGAAGGTCAATTGCTATAAGTAACAGAACATGTACTAATGTAAAGGGTCAGTGATGATGTTTTTATACAGCCTGTCCTGTGTTTGTTGTGTTTCAAAGTATAAGCACTTCAGTACTGCTCATATTGACAGACTGGATGTTAGCCTAAGCTCCTGATCTTCTCCTCTTACTCAGAGGAAGTGTTTCTGCTTGCCTCATAAATGTGTAAACACAATGGGCTTTGTAATGTGTACCAATGCAATACAGAACAACTGAACAACGGCTACATTTTTTCACGTTTAAGGAGTGTGAAACAATCAACATCCCCATATAGCTCTGCTCACTGTAAACTATTACCCATTGTCTTTATATAGGTGGCTACATACATGCATTCCACTAGTTAGAGAAACATTGTAGTCAGTTGTTGCTCTTCTTTTAGTATTGGTTGTTTCTCTCTCAGATGATCTTTTTAAAACTTTTTTGTTGTTTTTAGTGCTGCATGTAGTGAAAAAAGTACATTTTATTCCTACATTCCATTTTAGACGAATAACTAAGCTTGTGTGGTCTTGGTGTGTAGTAGAGTTGTGATAAGGTGATAATAATCAGCTTTTTGATCTGGAAGTAAATTGCACAAATGTAAACACCAGGAAAACCTCTAAGTTGAACAAGGTGCAGCTCAACAAAGTATAAAGCTTCTTCCTAATAAAGTCATAAATTGTAGTCACGTGCTCATGAAAGCTAGGTGCACAGTCATGTTCTTGCATGCACATGAATCATTGCAATCATATACTCACATGCAAATGAGTTATCTTTAAGGTGGGAATGTCTTGTCTAATGAAGTGTGTATGCAAATCAAGCACATAAAAGCTGTTCAGACAACCTTTTGGTTATGTAGCAATATTTCAGTAAAACACACAACGAATACCAAGATGAGAGGGCACAGTTGTAAATTGAAGTAAACAGTTATAAGACATTAAACATTGTAGACTGTGGTTGTATAAGTTGCCACATGGACTAAAAGGCAGCAGAGTTAGTAGTGTTCAGGTTGCATCTTCTCTTGACATATTTCCTGATTGCTCTTTTTTCTCTCTTGCTGCTGTTAGATGGTCAGGCTGTTGCTCTCCAGAGGAGCAAACATCAATGCCTTTGACAAGAGGGACCGCCGTGCAATCCACTGGGCAGCTTACATGGGTAATAAATCAGCCGCACTATTACTTTTCTGTCTTAACTGTTAGAGGACTTCTCATCTTGTCATCAATGAAAGTATCCAGGACTTTGTTGACAATTATTATTAAAGGCATGAAAAGGTTTTAAGTGTTCAAATTAAGACTCCTGGTCTGATATGACCAAATTAAATAGATGATATCATATTAATAGCATATTCATGTCAATAAATTATTCTCTTTGTTTTCTCAGGGCACATAGAAGTGGTGAAACTGCTGGCATCTCATGGAGCTGAGGTGGCCTGCAAAGATAAGAAATCTTACACCCCCCTACATGCAGCAGCTTCCAGTGGAATGATCAGTGTTGTCAAATACCTCCTGGACTTGGGGGTGGATGTAAGTTCCACCCACAGGCTTATTGTCCTTACACTGTGAGACACTGCTAGATCTTATGGAGACAACAGAAACGTAATAACATAAAAATGGTCCTGATGTGCTTCATATGTTTTGGATAATGACTTTTGTGTTTAGTATAAAAAGACTGACAATATAATACCAGTTTGTCTTGATGGGGAAACAATGCTGTCATAACTACTCCATGTTTATCTTGCCATCTAGATCAATGAGCCCAATGCATATGGAAACACACCCCTCCACGTGGCCTGCTACAACGGGCAGGATGTGGTGGTGAACGAGCTCATTGAGTGTGGAGCTAACGTCAACCAGGTCAACGAGAAGGGCTTTGCACCGCTTCATTTTACTGCAGCTTCACGCCACGGGGCTCTCTGTCTGGAGCTCCTAGTGTGCAACGGGGCTGACGTCAACATCAAGGTGAGTAAAAACCAGAATGTTGCCTCTAGCTGTTTTAACACTCATTACTTAGAAGACGATTACTCATTGTGATCTGGGAAGCATGTTACTTAATACCTGGCACGCCTTTCCTAGACACAGTTATATCATTAAGAGGAATAAACACATCAGTATCATTAACTGTCAACAATTAAATATATGTACTTAACAGCCTGCATTTAAACAGTCAAACATGACCTGTGTCCTGATACCACTGTATTTTTGTTTCATTCCAGAGTAAAGATGGTAAGACCCCCCTACACATGACAGCCATCCATGGGAGGTTTTCTAGGTCTCAAGCAATCATTGAGAATGGTGAGCTCTTCTAAAAATTCAGCCTCGCTGACACCCTGTACTGTAAAACCCCAAACTGCTTCTCAGTGTAACGCTGGCTAAGTGCTTACTTTTTTCCCCGTGAAGGTGCTGAGATTGACTGTGAAGATAAGAACGGAAATACACCATTGCACATTGCAGCTCGATACGGACACGAGCTCCTCATCAACACCCTCATCACTAACAGAGCTGACACGGCTAAGTAAGTAAACCTGCCTGTCGTTTTTTCAGCAACTGTTTCAACTTTGCACATCATGGAAGAGGTGCATGTTTAAAGCTTTCCAAAGCAGACATGCAATGTCTCTTATGTAACTGATACTGATTATTCTGTACTATTAATAGTAATATCCTCCCCTCGGTTTAGCACCAGTGGTATTGGGTAAATCAACATGATTGTGTCTATTTCAGACGAGGGGTTCATGGCATGTTCCCACTGCATTTGGCTGCTCTAAGTGGATTCTCTGACTGCTGCCGAAAGCTCCTGTCTTCAGGTGAGCATTACTAACTCACCACAGTACAGAATTACACAAGTCTTATATCTCAATGGTTCAGATATTGCTGTTTAATAAGTCAGAATTCTTGACAAAGTTTGTCACTTCAAACATCTGTAGAGTTCATTTACAGCAGGATCTTGTTCATGATCTTTTACTCTGATGCAGGATTTGATATTGATACGCCTGATGACTTTGGAAGGACCTGTTTACATGCTGCAGCTGCTGGAGGGTGAGTACAGGACAGCTGAATAGTATGTTTAGTATAAACTGCAAGTGTTAAGATGCAGTTCATTACTTATCACAAAAAGTTGTTATAGTGAATACCATCATATTTATGAGTTCATCATCTTCTAAAATCTCCCTAACCCCTTTAGAAATCTGGAATGTCTCAATCTTCTCCTCAACACGGGGGCAGACTTTAATAGAAAGGACAGCTTTGGCAGGTTTGTAGCATTTAACTTTGGATTTGGATCAAGACTTTGTGCTCTCCTAGTTTCTTGGTCAAACAGGGAACTGAGCTGTGTTTGCTTTTCCAGGACCCCTCTGCACTACGCTGCTGCCAACTGTAACTACCAATGCCTGTTTGCTCTGGTGGGCTCTGGGGCCAGCGTCAACGACCTGGACGAGCGGGGCTGCACTCCTCTCCACTACGCCGCTGCCTCTGACACAGATGGAAAGTCAGTAATACTTTGTAAATTTGGTAGTTTCTTAAAGTAGGACCATGGCTGTGTGGGAGGCAGGTTTTGTTTGAGAGGTTCATGGATAAAAGCTCAGCTGCATTATTGGTTATGATGAGTAAGAATTCAAGGACAATGTTGTTTGCTCAGCTCCAGCCTCTTTGTTGTGTCTGCAGGTGCCTGGAATATTTATTGCGAAATGATGCAAATCCAGGGATCCGGGACAATCAGGGCTACAATGCTGTGCACTACGCCTCGGCGTACGGACATCGCCTCTGTCTGGAGCTGGTAAGAACTTCACTACAGAGCACGCAACACATTACAATCATCATCTCTGTATATCTGTATTACTGTATTGTAATTGTGTTTAATGCATTTCTGCATTTCCCACTCTTTTTTTACAGATTGCAAGTGAAACACCTTTAGATGTGGTGGGTTGAATTTTTATACATATAATAGAATGTAAGGACACACACATACAAAAAAACCACAGACGAGAGACCAAAAAATAAACTGAAACTGCTCCCAGCAAATCTTAGACCAAGCATAGATCTATGTTGTAAAATAACCATGAGAAAGCAGAACAGGACATCTATAGACACCAACACATTCATCACTCAGGTGGTTGTGAGCTGCATAATAGAGTCATAATGATTTCTCAGATTGTGCAGATCTTTTGTCTGGCTCTTGCCTTCAGAGTTCACAATGTCATCTGCATCTGTTGTACTTGGCTGCACAGCTAAGCAAGTGATTATGTGTGAAGTAGGTTCTAACTTGTGCACTTGGTTTGTTCAGCTAATGGAAACCTCAGGGACAGACATCCTGAATGACTCTGATGTCAGAGCCCCCGTCAGCCCCCTGCACCTTGCTGTGAGTCATGTCTATTATCCTTGTCCTGTTATCCTTATTATGGTTATTGTGGATTATCTTCAATCTCAGCTCATTTGTCTGAACTTATTTGTGGTACGTTCATCTTTCAGGCATATCACGGTCACCACCATGCTATGGAGGTTCTGGTGCAGTCTCTGCTCGATCTGGATGTGAGAAACGGCCAAGGGCGCACACCCCTGGACCTGGCTGCATTTAAGGGCCATGTAGAGTGTGTGGACGTCCTAATCAACCAGGGGGCCTCCATCCTGGTCAAAGACTTCACCTTGAAGCGAACCCCCATCCATGCTGCAGGTATGGACCTGGTGTTGGTGGCTCATGAATTTGCATCTGAATTTTCAGATCTATATAATATAATATAATAAATTGGTATTTTGTTTTTTTATTTACTTTGTTATTTGTAATTGCTGGATTTTATTTAAGTGAGTTGCAGGTTTGTGTTAATTTGTTTGTTTTTTTTTACTTTGTAACACTTTGTGACAATGTTTTAAAAGGTGCAAATGTAAATTACATTTATTACTATTATTGTTATTATGCTAATGGAGCATTTATTCTTTCCCTGCAGCTACTAATGGTCATTCCGAATGTTTGCGTTTGCTAATTGGAAATGCTGATCTTCAAAGTGCAGTAGATATTCAAGATGGGAATGGGCAGTAAGTAAAATTTCTTTGTCATTTTTAGATTTTTTTTCCACTCATGTTCTAAAAGTAGTTGCTAACATTTTTGTCTGTTATCTCTTAGAGCCCCCCTGATGCTGTCGGTCCTGAGTGGACACACAGATTGTGTCTATTCTCTGCTAAAAAAGGGAGCAAATGTAGAAGCCAAAGATAAGTGGGGCCGGACAGCCCTACATAGAGGAGTAAGGAGATCTTACTATTCTTACATACGTGCATATTTTTATACTCATATCCTTATTTTTTGATTGTTTTATGTTTTGTGTAGTGTTCTTACTGAAATGCAATTTAACTGAACTTTTGTTTTCCACATTCATATTTTTCCCCCATGACATGATATTTGAATTTTATAGTCATTCAGGATAGGATCAGTCATTAGCAGTAACACAAACCTCTTCTGTTTTCTGCAGGCGGTGACCGGCCACGAGGAATGTGTGGAGGCCTTACTTCAGCACAGCGCCAACTTCCTGGTGCGAGACTGTAAAGGGCGCACACCAGTCCACCTGGCAGCAGCATGTGGACACATTGGGGTACTGGGAGGCCTGCTGCATGCTGCCCAATCAGTGGAAACACTACCTGTGTTAACAGACAACCAAGGCTACACCCCACTGCACTGGGCCTGCTACAATGGTACAGGGATGAGGGTTTAAGTACCTCTTAAAAACTATGCATTTAGTCATGGAATTGTCAATCTGATTTTAGTAATGTATGCACTTAGATACAGGCAATCCACCAAGAAAATAAAAAGTGGCACTTAAGCAAGTGTCAATTTCAGATAGGCATGGACAGCTTCATTTTTAATGCTTGTACTTCATACAGTTCTTTCATGCATTTTTAGTTATGCACCCAAAGGCTACATTTTGACATGCTGATAACGACAAAATTTTGAAGAGAGCCCTGATTGTGAGCATCCTCAAGATGGAGGCTCATGTAGCTGATGCTTTTTTCCCCGCAGGTCACGATACGTGCGTGGAGGTTTTGCTGGAACAAGAGGTTTTTCACAAGGCCGAAGGCAATTCTTTCAGCCCCCTCCACTGTGCTGTGTAAGAGCTTAAGCTGTTACCACTCTCAATCAATGCATATGAGGACACAACCTCAAACAGATGAAACAATCGTGCTCTTTTCTTTAGGATCCATGACAACGAAGGTGCTGCTGAGATGCTGATTGACACTCTGGGCCCTGCCATTGTCAATGCCAAAGACAGTAAAAACAGGTATGCACACATTAATGCAAAGACAAGTGCAACAGTAATTGAAGCCTCCACAATTTTGTAACAAGTTGCCTAATGCTGGACCAAGTAAAGGTTCACATAATGAATAGAATAACTGGTTGATTTAGAAAATGAGCCTTGTTCTGATTGTTATCTTTGCAGGACCCCACTACATGCAGCAGCCTTCACTGACCATGTAGAGTGTCTCCAGCTGCTGCTGAGCCACAACGCTCAGGTCAACAGTGTCGATGCCGCAGGGAAAACCCCACTCATGATGGCTGCTGAAAATGGCCAGACCAATGCTGTTGGTAGGTAGCACTCAACCACCATGCCATAAAATATCAGTGTGGGATGTACTAATCACCGCTGTATTGAATTCACTTTGTGTTTCCTGCTTTTCACCGTCTCACTCTTGCTATTTAGAACTGCTGGTGAGCAGTGCGAAAGCAGATCTCACTCTGCAGGATGCTGTGAAGAACACTGCACTTCATCTCGCCTGCAGTAAGGTTTGTATCGCCATATGGTGGCACTCTTCTTTCATTTTACAGCAGCAAATACACAGTATGGTTCCTGCAAGTGTCTATGGAAATACTGCAACTGTATGTGACTGTTCTTAATATTTATCATTCTCCTTGTTGCACTTGTTTACTACAGGGACATGAAACCAGTGCCTTGTTGATATTGGAGAAAATTACAGACAGAAACCTCATAAATGCCACGAACGCCGCCTTACAGACGTATGTATGACTTGTATTACATAAGTGTCTTGCCTCTTGCTGCACCTGAGCGATAGAATTGAGTGTTAGTGTGGGAGGTTTTTAATTATTAATGTAGAGATAAAGTTTGTAAAATATTGACTCGCCTGTCTTCACATCCATGC